>PVJH01043340.1:0-13685 GCA_004026705.1 Nesogale talazaci | reverse complement strand
CCAACCAGAAAGATGTTTTCCTGCGTGTGACTCCTAACAGGCCTGTGTGCGTCATGACGAATCAAAGACCACCTTGTGAGAAACGGGACTTGTGGGGACGCTTCGCTGCGCTCGTGTGGACGGAGCTTGTGCCTGGAGCAAGAGGCGATGGAAGAGAACAGAGGAAGACTACCTGGTCTAAATCCGACCTCCCTCTTCCCCTCCTTACTGTGTGCTGAGCAGTGGGAGAAGAAGGTGGTTCGAGACACCATGGACCAGCTAACGGGACTGGACCGACTCACGGGGTGCAGGCCCCGGCACAGCTGTGCTTGTCCTGGTGTGCACAGGGCCCGCCCCTGACCACAACGTGCTGGGCAGACACACGCGAGCGGGGCCGTGGGACAGACGGAGGGATGCGGGGTCAGGATGGGAGGAAGGCCCAGTGTTTTCTGGGGTGTGCAGATGCCACCACCTCTTGCTGGGAACCAAGAAGACTGGATGCACTCACGGGTGACTGCTACCCCTCAAGGTAAAGTAAGTCCTCACAGTGGGACCAATAGGTAACGTCCCAATAAACAGAAAATTGAAGTTATCAAGGACTTCATCTTGCTTGGGTCCACAGTCAGTGCCTATGGGAACTGGCCATGTGATCATATGATGCATGGGGCCCATCCGATGTTGCAAGGCCCTCTGGGAAGGGTTCAGAAGCAAAGACTGGGGCTTTGCACGGTGTGCTGTCAGTGCTGCCATCTGCCCAGGGACCAGAAGAACTGTCTAGAAAGAAGGGCCATAGGAGCGAGGATGGAGACTCTTCCTCACATGTACTTTGAACTGGTCATCCGGAGGGCCCAGTCCCTGGAGGAGAACATCATGCTGGGTAAGGTAGAAGAGACGAGGATGCTCCATGAGATGCATTGACGCTGGGGGCTGAACCATGGGCTCGGATGTAGCAGGGATGATGGGGATGGTGCTGGATGAGCCAGGGGCTCCTTCTGCTCCGGTGAGTCAGTTCCTAACCCAGCTCAGACCGCATCCCCTTCAGCGCAGGGTCAGCAGGTCCCGCTGGAGGGAGACCAGAGTTGGGGTGGCCCTCTGAAGATGCAGCTCTCATGAAAGACGGCGCTACGATAAAGTGACCAGACGTCCCGCTTTTTAACAAGTGAGCAACATCCCGCGGCGTTTTAAAGTTAAACTATATTACAATACTATTTTTGCATTCTATGAACATTTTTGTTGCTCCATATAGACCAAAATTTTAATCAAGGAGCCCCTCCCCTTCCCCGGTCAATGGTGTCCCGCTTAAAATCTGGTCACTTTAAGAGAATGGGCCCAACTCCCGGTTCTGACTGAGTTTGGAGGCAGAGGCGAGCTGAGGCGTGTTCAGTGTCAGTGGTAGAAGGAGGCATCGAGGCACTGGGTTCACATAGGGCCAGGGTGCCCAGGAAGGGGTCTTCACCACATTCGGGGGGGAGTCTTCTCTGTGGGGCGCCAGGCCTAGGGCCCAACTCTGAGTTTCAGAAGGGCCCTGGCATGGGGGTGGGCCTGGAGGCAGCCCCTCCCCTGCTCAACTTCCCTCCCTCGTGGGCTGGAGAGGCTGGAGCTGCCCTTCACGCCTACACCACCAGAGGGCGAGAGTGTGAAGCCCTGGGCAGGACTAGCCTCTGAGTTCAGCAGGAGGACTGGGGGAGGGGGGGCCTACAGTGAGCCGGTGAGATGGGGGTGCCTGAGACTTCGCCCAGCCTCTCAGCAGACACACACAGCACAGGGGAATGGGCGAGCACACACCCCTGTAGTGACTCTGGCACCACCAGGCATGGGACCTTGCCTGGGCACTGGCCCAGGGGTGTTGGAGTCAGTTTCACATCTGGAGGGGACCTCCAACTGTCCCCTGTCCTCCTTGCTTGTGGGCCACCCCTCGCCCTCAGGCTGGCCCCGGAGCCCAGCTACCTGCCTGGCCTAGGAGGCAAGACTCCCGGTGCTGAGCTTGGCTGTTGGTGAACAATGGGTTAACTCGGGGTCCTATTATCCAGAGGACACAGTCCCCGAGGGGTGGGAGAGAGCCGGAGAGGACACACGCACGCATGCATGCACCCGGCCAACAGCACGAGCAGGTGCACAAGGCACAGCAGAGGCCTGACTTGTGCAGGGACACCCTGCTGAGGCTTGTTGCCGGAGGTTGTTGGCCCTCCCCGTGTCCCATGTCCCCATCCTCCAGGGGGGTGTCCCTCCAGGGGGGTGCCCAAAGCAGCCTCCTCTTCTGAGGACGACACTGGAACCTCTCAGCCACTTGCAGTGACCAAGGGGGAAAGGACGTGAAAGCTGACCCCGGGTGACACAGGTACTGGGCGGCTGCTGTTGGGACAGACCGGGTGGGCCTTCCCCAGTCTGTCTGTTTGTCCATCAGGCTGTTAGTCACTCTGTCAGGAAGACCCAGACAGCGTCCTTGATGGGCTGGTGGGGCCGGGGCCCGGGGGGCAGCAGTATGCTCAGTGGGGTACGGGGAGAAGTAAGAGCATGTGCTGAGTGATGGGGACCAAACAGGTGACCAGAAGCTTCTGCTTGGGCAGAGGGTGCATCCTGGGACAGAAGCTAGGGGGGTGGGGTGGGGGGGAGCACACAGGGTGACAGGAACAAAGGTGCACAGGCCCTAAGGTGGGAAGGCTGGGGTGGGGGCTCAGGACCGTAAGCTCCCCCAGGCCCAGCTCAGGGCGCAGCGTGCGTGGGTTGGCTGTGGCCTTGTGGCTGTGGGTCTCTGTCTGCCTGTGTGTGTCTGGGTGCCCCCGCCGGTCTTGGCTCAGGGACCCTGCCCGCCCTGCCTGTGCTCCTCCCTAAGACACCATCTGGGGGCTTCCTGCCAGCTTTCCCCTGACTCCTGACAACGGATGGGCCTCTCTGGAATCCTGCGGGCACAGACTGGGAGCCTCATTCCATTCCTCTTGAAAAAATTCCGAAAAGACCTGCCGGGAATTTCCGAGCAAGAGCAAGCGGTGACAGGGAGGTGGTGGAGCTGCCAGGTCCTTAAAAGGTGTGACAGGGCTGGTGACTTCCCTGAGCTTGCTGGGAGGTGGCCATGGGGAACAGGGCAGTTGGGGGTGGGGGCGGCGGGGGGGAGGTTGCCCAAAAGTGTTTTCTCTCCACTGTGTCTACTGAGAGCCATTGAACCTCGGCCACCAGCTCCATCGGACCTTGTGTACCCAGCCAGGCCTCCTGCACCTCAACCCCTCCTGATCGGGGTTCACAGCTGCCTCTGCTCAGAATCTTCCAGAAGATTCCCTGTCCTCCTCAGATGTCCCCTCCCCAAATCCTACCCCCTGGCCTGCTTCCAGCCACTTCCAGGAGCAGTCACAGTAGTCCCCAAAAAGAAGAAAGAGTCCTGGCCCCTGGGAAGGCAGTAAGGCCAGGTCCTTCAGCCCAGACTACAGGAGACAGCACCCAGAAACCACCCAGGACTCTTCCACGTGGAGACTCCCAGTATGTCCTTAGTGTCCATCGGCGCCGTAGGCTCACCCACCACCGCCCAGTGCCACTCTCAGCAACCCATGTCTCCAGGACAGCGCTGGGCTGGTGTCGGCAGTGACGGCACTCTCCTGATTTAAGCGCTTGCTGAACAGAAACTCAGAAGTTTCTGGATTTTCCTTTGAGGCAGACGCTCTTACATCCCCCTTTACAGATGAAGCCCCTGAGGCTCGGAGAGCCCAAGGGCATACTGCACCTCCCTTCATCTGGCCCTCTGCTCCCTGGACTGTGAGGTTTATCTGAGCCTGATGGAGGCCTGGGACCCTTGAGTCCTGAGCACCTAGGAGGAGCACGGGTGATAAGACGGTTTCTGAGCCACCTGACAGTCAGTGCTCCCATTTCACAGGTGCGGAAGTAGGTCCCAGGGAGGTTCAGGGGCCCTCTGGGTCGCACAGCCAGGCGGCTTGCTGCATCTTGTCAGCATGACAGTGGCCAACACTGTCTGGGCCCCTCCTCGCCTCAGTTTCCCAGTGCTGCTGTGCCAGGAGGGACTGGCTTTCAGGAACAGAAGCATATTTCCTTACCATTCGGGAGGCAGCAAGTCCCACTGTGGGAGTTCCATAATCTGATGTCAATTTGAGACTTAAGAGTGAAGGGGTGGAGTTTAGCCTGCCAATCAGGTCGCAGCTTCATGACCTCAAGCCTTTGGAGGGGCTAAGGAGAGACCTAGCTTGCTGGGAGTAGGACAGACCCTCACTCCCTGTGAGAGCCTACTAGAGCTGGAGGAGCGACGTGGAGACCCCTGCCAGTGCCCAGATGCCTCTACCGCCACTGGATCCACAGGACTTTCCACCCACTGGCCTGTGATCCTCCTGCATCGAGCGCCATTGCATGTATTGCGTGAGTCTGAAGAGGACTTCATGGATTGGTATTGGACCTATGGGCTCATATTGGACTTATGGACTTGATCTGGACAGGGCTGGGATGTTTTCTCAATGTACAATGTACAATTGCTGTTGTATAGAGCCCTCTTTATTAGGCATAGATGAGTATCTCTAAGAATGTATCTATATCTAGTCTGCCCGGACTCAAATGCCCAGTCTGGGTCAGTTCCTTCTCTGAGCCTCTTTTCTCGTTGCTGGTGTCCGCCAGCAATCCTTGATGTCCTTGTGGCCTGTACCTGTCTCCATCTAGCTGGCTCTTCTTAGTATTCATCAGGAATTAGGGTTAGGACCCAAGAGATTAATGGTCTGCATTGCATGAGGTTGACTTTTGGAGGCTAACCATTATCCTGCATCTCTTTTCTTTTTTTTAAATACTTTTATTGGGGGCGCTCACATCCCTTATCATAACCCACACATTCATCCGTTGTGTCAAGCACATTTCCACCTATGTTGCCAGCATCATTTTCTTTCTTTTTTTTTTTTTTTGGGGGGGGGGGCATCACTGCTCTCACGTGGTGGGAGGAGGAGGCCCAGCCCCACTGCTGGAATTGAACCTCCGTCCCAGTGGGCCGCAGTCCCGCGCACAACCACGACGCCACCGGGGCTCAGCCCTGCCATCATCATTTTCAAAGCATTCTCTTTCTACCTAAGCCCTTGATATCAGCTCCTCCTTTCCCCTCCCTCCTTCCGCCACCATCCTCCCTCCTGAACCCTTGATCAGGTATAGATGATTATCTTCACACCCTGCATTGCATGGTACTGTGTGGGATGGCATGGTGTGGTAGTTACGTCCTTTGAGGTCAACTTGATAAATGGGTGACAGGTCACAGCCTGACCGATGTCTCCATGTGGGCGTGACCTTCGAATGAGGATTCTGGGAGTTTTCCTCTTCCTCCCTGAAGGCGGGACCTGCGCGTGCGCGCACACACCCTCTCTCTCTCTGCTTCACCTTCCTGCCGACAAGCCACGCTGATGAGAGCCAAGTCCTGGAGATGCGTCCACCGTCACTGGACCCCCAGGACTTTCCACCCCCTGGCTGTGATCTTCCTGCCTTGGACATCCTTGCACGTGCTGCGTGAGTCTGAAGAGGGAGGAAGTCAGAGGCCAAGATCGGGCTTACGGGCGAATAATCAAAACGTACGGACTCGATCTGGACCGGGCTGGGATGTTTTATTTTTATTTTTTTTATTATTTTATTTTTATTTATTTTTTATTTTTTATAGGCATCACTGCCCTCTGGTAGGAGTGGGAGGCCCAGCCCTGCTGCTGCTGGATTTCAACTGCCAAGCCAGTCGGCCGCAGTCCTGCACCCAACCACTACGCTACCGGGGCTCAGCCACTGGGATGTTTTAGTCATGCATAATGACTTCTTGATATGAAGTTCTCTCTGCCACGCACAAGAGTGTCTCTGGAAAAAAAGAAGAGTGTCTCTGGATTGGCTGCTCTGGTCAATGCGGCCTAACACATGTCACGTGGCATTCCTGACCTCACCCAAGACCACATGCCTAGGCTTGGATTCCAACCTGGGCTGTGGTGGGGGGCGGGGGCGGTGGGGGGGGCGGGGCGGTAGAGACCATTCCATTGCTGTCACTCCTGTTTTCACCACGAGGAAACGGAGTTACCTTGAGAGCTTCCGGGCTCCTCTCCAGACTCCACTGGCCACTGCAGGCAGGGCCTTCAGGGAGTGGGGGCAGACAGGCTCGTGGTCAGCAATGGCAGGGGCCCCATCTTTTGGCAGCTGCGGCAGGACCCCCCACCCCCACCCCCCAGCTGTCCGTGTTCACATGTGGCCTCCCCACTCCCTTCCGGCTTCTAGTACTTCCATGGGGGCGCATTTGCTGAGGGTCACGTTGCCCCTGCCCTCCTCGGGTCCTGAGTCCCGCAGCTGGCCTCCGGTCACTGGGCTTCATGTGACTATGGAGAAGTGACCCTGCCTCGCCTGGGCAGAGGGAAACTGCTGTGTGAGAAGGCGCTAAAGATAGCCGGACCCGCCGACTTCCCCGTTTGCATACGCCCAGTGGCCGCCTCGTCCCCCTGGGCTCCCTCCGCAAGGCCCCAGCCCCTCTCAGGGGCTGGGCACCTGTCCAGGGCACGGCACAGGGGCCCGTCCTTAGGAAGAAGGTGCTGTCACATGGAAGACTCACCTTCTTCAAGCGCTGGGTCTCTTCCCACAGGGCCCTTCCTCAGGGGGCCGTGGAGTTACCGTCACATAGACGGGAGGCCAGAGCACAGAGGGAGGGGTCACCGGCGCCCACGAACACACCACCTGTCCAGGCGCAAGCCTCCCCATCAATATAACCACACAGGCCCACGGACACAGCGGGTCCTCTACACAGACTCATCATCTCCACGGGAAGTCTTTACAGGGCCATCGGCAGCCGTGCACCCCAGGGCTTCTCTTCCAGAGACACAATATGGACTAGAACACCCTCAGGCCAACTTTCTAATCTCCTCCTGGCGCCTCCGATCGGCTGAGTCCAACCGACAGGAAGCTGGAGGGCAAGGTCTTGGGTGGACGCGGTCCCGAGAGGTCATTTTCTTAGGCACGGAGCAGGTGGGGCCAGAGGAGGGGCAGCCTGAGGCTCCGGAGGGATGGAGAGAAGACCCCCTGCCCTAGTCTTGCTTCTTTGGGGCCAGGCTGGGTTCCGAGCACCCGGCCCTCACAATCCAACCCAAGGCAGGGCCAGTCCTTCCCCAAAGGCTTTGCGTGCGTGGCTCACGCCTGGGTCCACGTGGCACACGCACGCGCTCCTTCGCTTTATCGACAGGATGTCTTCGAGTCCAGGTCCACTCTCAGTGACCCCAGAGCACAGGACGGGTTTCTGAGACCGGAGCTGCTGATGGGAGGAGACAGCCCGGTCTTTCTCCCGAGGAGTGCGTGGCTGGTGGTTTCGAACCGCTGACCTTTGAGATCGGCAGCTGAGGGCGTAACCTCTGAGCCCCCAGGGCTGCTTAAGAACTTGTCTCCGAGCACCTGCCAGGCGCAGCACAGCCAGAATGTTCCTTAGAAGCGGGGGTGAGCTTTGGTCACCAGCAGGGACTGTCCCTGGAGAGGGACATCCTGTTCCGGAAGGTCAGTGCGAAAGAGGAAGGCCCGCCAGGCCCCTGCCGCAGCGGGAGCAGCCAGACGGGGCAGTGTCTCCTTCAGCCTTGCACAGGGCTGCTGTCGGGCAGAGCTAGAGGCACAATCCAGCAGCAATTGCCCTATGGGACACCGGGGACTCCTTGCGACTTCACTCCAGTCTGCTTCCCATCTTCTCCCCGGCTGCTCCGCAGAGCCGGGGAGGCTGGCTGAAGAGGCATGGATGGTTCCGGAAGGGTGCCCAAACAAGGCTCCAAAGGCGGAGATTTGGGGTGCATGACGGGAAGCCTTTCCTGAGACCCTCAGTCTGGGGCCCTTCTCCGGCTGGGATGGCTGGGTGAGGATGGGAGCATTTGTCTGGAGGCTTGTGGGTAACCGTGTCCGGGCCTCCTCCTGGCTCCTGACCTCTGGGAGCCGCAGGCAGGCATCGGGAGGCAGAGGAAACAGGGCTGCCCTTTCCAAGCCTTCCTGGGCCTACTGCCGAGGGGGTGGGGGGAGAGGAAGGGGCAGTGCCGGGGGGCCTGGCCTCAGGGCTAACCCACAGGCTGTTCCCCTGCCTGGAAATGCTTATCCTTGTTTTCTGCACTGGGCAAACCAACTCACCCACCTGATCTCGGCCCCAATGCCCTGCCCAGCCCCTCCCTGTCACAGTCCCTGCATGTGGGCGCCCGTGATGTCACCCAAGGGTGGGAGTCATGATGGCACCCGCCTCCTCCCCGCCTCTGCCTGAACCTCCTCTCATCACTACAGAATGGTTTGTCGTGCTGGTGATCAGTTTTCACCGTAGAAGAATGTGTGAGACAGCTGTAAGATGTAATAGTCCTTAGATGACACGAACAGGGACCAGAAAATTGCTGCGTCACGTCCTTCTGCACGGAGTGGACACGCCATCAGTTGGCAACAGTGGAATTAGTCATCATGAGAACTCTCTCTGACCAGTGCACCTGAGAAGTTTCCAAGAGTAACACGGGGGTTTTAGCCTTGCAGGTACGTGGACACATGGTGGCGTAGTGGGCTAGGCTCCGAGGTGCTAAGCTAATCACGAGGTCCACGGTTCGAATCTTCCAGCCCCTCCGAGGGAGAGGGCAAGGAGACTTGTTATTCTCATAACAACCCAGAGTCTCTTCTCAAGAAAGCCAGGAAGAACAGAAACAAACAACATGGCGGACAAGTTGGAAGTGATGTGTTACCATGATGAGGAGGACTTGGAGGCAGCCCAACCTCTCCGGTGGGGGTCGGGGGAGCAGGGGGAGGTGGGCCTGGGAAGGGCTTCTTGACTGCTGGGCTCCCGACAGGGAGTTGGGCTAGTCTGTGCTGCTTTGAACTGATCCCGGGCCCCCGGTTTTGGGTCTTCTCTCCTCAAATAAACTATTTTTTGCTTGTAAAAAGAAAAAGAAAAGAAAAGGGCTGAGCCCCGGTGGCGGAAGTGGTTGAGTCCGGGACTGCGGCCCACGGGCTTGGCGGTTCAAATCCAGCGGCGGTTCAAAGGAGCGGCACTGGGTGGCGCCCACGACCACCAGAGGCAGTGATGCCCCCTATGTATATATATAAATCAAAAAAGAATGATTGTCTTGAAAAGCCACTCTGGACCCTAGGGTCACGATGAGTCAGAATCAGCTTGATAGAGGTGAGTGTATTTGTGCAGGTTTTGTAAGTTGGACTTAGGAAAAACGCTTCCGTGGTTGTGATGAACTCAGAAATCCCCAGCAGCTCTCTGCCATCGAGTGGACGCCTGCTCCAGGTGACCCTGCAGGACAGGGTAAAGCTGTCCCTGTGGGCTCCTGAGACTGCGGCTCTTTGGGGGAGTCAGAAGCCTTGTCTTTGCAATTGGCCAGAGGGATCTCTCTGTAAGCAGCGACACCTTTCTGCAGAAACACGCACAACGGTTCTCTAGGCAGTCACTTTAGCTCACCCTCTGACAGCAGCTTGCTGCCCCCCAGCCCGCCTCCTTTCCTCCAATACCTGCCACCAAGTGGGTGGCTGCTGCCCGGGACTTCACGCTGCTCTGTCCAGCCAGGGGCGCCTCCTGGAGGCCGTGTGTGTGCTGCCACCCTTGGGCGTGGGGGGCCCCAGCCCAGGTGAGCATGAACCCGGGTTAGCTAGGACTGGGGGCTCAAGGAGTATTGGCTGAACATCTGATCACCGGGAGGTGGGAGAAGAGAAGGGAGCCCAAGGATGCAAGGAGTCATTTGTGAGGGGCCTCTTGGCCACCATCCCCTGAAGGGTCCTGCTTCTGGGTGGTGCCCCATCTCTTCCTGGACTGCCTTCTGGCTGGGTCCCCCCAGCTTTTGTCCTGGACCCCCTCCGCGGCCTCCTCCCAGCAGCCAGAGCCTTGCTTGAAACTCTGTCAAAGCACAGCTCCTCTGTTCCAGGGCTAAGCCTCGTTGGCCCACAGCCTCCTTGGGAGAAAGGCCAGCAAAGTCTCCAACCCCAGAGGGGCTCTTCGACTCTGGCCCCAGGGTCCCCACGAGTTTGTGGTTTCCTTCAGACCCTCCATGGCTCTCTGGGCACACAGAGTCTCGCCACAGTGGCCCACAGGCCCTGCCCATCCTCACCGCCCATTGCACGGGCTGCTCCCAGCTCTCTGCGGAGACCTTCTCTCCCTTGCCTGTGGCCCTGTGGCCCACCACGAAGCCACATCGGCCTCGACCACGACCACGGTGTGCTCTGCCCGGCCATCGTGCGGTCCCTGCTCCCCAGGCTTCCAGAGAAGCGGGGCTGGGCAGAGATGTGGTCTGCGGTGCGTGAGACAGAGAGGATCACTCGGAGGCCTTGGCGACTTCCTCAAAGCAGATTTTAGAAAAATGGAAGTGAAAGAAGCCTGCCTGGGCAGCTGAGGGCTTCCGGTGGCCGTCCCAGGGCCCAGACAGGGGCTGGTGCATGGTTACATGCATGTGAAGGCATGTGCTTGTGTGAGGCTGCACGTGTCTGCGAGTGAGTGTGTGCACATCTTTGTGCATGAGAAACTGTGCCTGTGTGTGGTCCTTTGTATTTCTGCATACTGGTGCGTCTGTGTGCATGTATGTCTGTATACATATGTCTTTGTATGTCTATATACGTGTTTGTCTGTATGTGTATGTGTCTTAGTGTGTGTCTTGGTCTGCCTGAGTGTTTGTGAGTCTTATGTGCACGTGTGTCCATATGCCTATGTGTGTGTGCGTCTGTCTGCCTGTATGTCTGTGTGTCTGTGTGTGTTGGTGTGCCTGTGCTGGTGCGCCTTATGTGCATGTGTGTCTCTGTGCATGCGTGTCATGCATGATGTACCTTGGCGTGTCCTCCAAGTTGCTGTCAGTCTAAGATCCCCCCCCACAGGCACTCTGGCTGAGGAAGGAGGTGAAGGCCCCGCATAGCGTGGAGGGGGCGCCAACCCCAGGGTCCAGGAGAAACTGATGGGTAGCGAGGAGGGCCTCACTTGTGGGGAGGAGGTGGGGGGCTGCCTGGTGGGGGCTGGAGGCCCTTCACGGAGCCTGGTGTTGGGTGACATTCAGAGACGGGGCTGAGTGCAGTCACCACCCCACTTCTCACAGGGTCTCGAGGGCCAGGCGGTAGGTAGGTGGGCTCTGTCCCCAGGGCAATGGAGAGCCACAGAAGGTATTTGAGCAGAGCCTGGCTCCGGCCCATGGAGAGACAGCACGCTAGCTTCCGGTTGGAAGAGGAGACATTTTTACATTTAGAACCAAGCCCCCAGGGACTAGGGGAGCGGAGGGCTTCGGCACAAAGGGGTCTGGGGGGAAGAGTGATCCTGGAAGCCTTTCTGGAGGAGGGGGCCTTGGAGCTATCCCTGCATGGAGACAGCCAGAAGCTGCTGCTGGCCACTCTGGGTCTAGGGTCCCACCTGCTCCGAGGCTGACATTCCTCAGTGAGAGAAGAAGCTACTGGAACCCCACCTGCCTCCGTGTCCCCTCTGCCCTGGGAAGGGGTGGCAGTGGGAAGGGACAGGGAGGCTAATAAAGCTTGATTGTCCAAGACCTTGCCTGCCCGTGGGGGCCAGATGCCAAGGATTGCTTCCCATTCCTAGGGGTGGGCCCCTCTTGCCAGGAGAAAATTCCTGGAGAGGGGAGGAGAGGGGAAAGGGGGACACTGCTCATCCCCTTAAGCCACCCCCCCACTCCTCTCCGCACAGGCTCCCTGCCAAGCCCTGTGGCTGTGGTATCACTCAGGTTCTTTCTCCTCTCTTCCTGCCCCTTGGACTCTTGGCTGTGGCCAGGTGGCCTCCTGGCAGGGAGACCTTCAGCTCCTCCAGTGCTGCCTGGGCAGGCTTCTTTCTTCCTTCTCCCTTCCCACTTTACTGTCCCTGGATAGAAGGGGCACGGAATCGGGGGTGGAGGTGGGGAGTTTCACCACCTCCTCCCATCCAGGGTCCCAGCTGGGCAGCGGGGAAAGGGCAGGGCAATGGGATTGCTGTTTCAACAACTTGGGGGGAATCTTCCGGTTCCAGGGGCCCCTGTTCCCAGAATTCCTTAGACTAAGCTTGGATGCCTTTGATTGTGTCCTAAGAGGGTGGGGTCCTGGGACAGAGAGTGCCGTCCTGGGCGTTTGGGTCGCAGAGTTCACAGCTTCAAGGGCACGAGCCGGTTGGGGTGGCCTGCAGGGTGGGGTGGGGAGGGGAGGAGCGTGGGGCCGGCGGTGGCAGTGCTGAAGTGGCAGGCCAGGTGCGCTGGCGTGGGCGTTGGCGGTGTTGATGGCTGGGCAGGGCTGCTGCCTGAGCCCATCATCCTGGCCCTGACCCAGGACAGGGAGGGACGGACGGGGACGGGAGGGGATCCACCGGGAAGGGCCAGGCGGAGGCTTTCCAGCAGCTCTGCCATGCCCTCCTCTGCACTGGGGCCCCCTTCCTGCTCACACACAGGTCATCCCCTAGGGAACAAGTGGGGGGCTGGGAGGCTCAGCCAGGGGCTAGGCTTTCCTGGGATCTCACAGAGGGAGCCCAAGAACCAGCCCTTCACCGGCTGCCAAACCAGGGCTCATTCCAGACTCAGCACCCCACTGTGGACAGGCCTCCAGCCTTCAGCTACAGACACCCGTCCCCCACGCCCCTGGCCATCCCTGAACGCCTGACACCCCGCCCCCCCCCATCCCAAGGAGTGGGGCCTGACAGGAGGGGTCTGGGCGGTGGGCATGCTGGAACTTCAGCAACCTCTCCCTGGCCCATCCTGGCCCCCCACGTGCTCCCCCCTCCTGGCTTTCATGAGGAGGGGCTCTGAGCTGCCTCTCCCAGCAGGCCCCTTGGCAGGCTCCCAGCAGGCCCGTGGGAGCTGGAATTCGGAGCGGTCCCTGGCGTGTGCGCTCGACCGCCCGCCTGCCGGGGCACCTCCTCTGACTGGGGCCAGGAATTCCTCCCGCTTGCGCCCAAAAAGCCCCAGGGAAGAAGGAGTTGTGGGAAGGGGCAGAGGAGCGCGGAGCTGGAATTCAGGCCTGAGGGAGGGTGGGAGAGGGAGACTGTGGGCCTGGAAAGGGGAAGAGGTCCGTCTGCTGGGCGGGGGGCAGGGTGGGTAGGAGAGGGCCCGTGGGTGAGGGAGGGAGTCCGTGAGCCGTGGCCCCCGCCGCATCCCACCCTTCGATCCCGCCCTTTCAGGCCTCCCGCGCACAGGGGACAGCCGCTCCCACAGTCCTCGCTGGCCCTGGGGGTCGGGCACAGCAGGGTCAGCAGTTCAAACACAGCAGCCGCTGGGAGGGAGACGAGAGGAGGCAGTCAGCGCCCGTAAAGTTGGCGCCGGCTCCGTGGCCGTGGGTCTTTGTGGTTGGAGGTTCGTGGCGGCCGGCGGCAGACGTCTCCCCCGGGGCTACTGGCCCAGGTTCCATCCATCGGCGTTTCCAGATAAAGAGGAACGAGGGTAAGAGTTGCATGAACCCCCAATAAAATGATTTTTTAAAAAAAGAAGAGGAAGCAACAGCAACAGAAGAGGAACAAGGAAGAAAGGCCTGGCGAATTACTCTGAGACACAGTCCGCAGACCAGGGGGCTGACGTCCGTCGGGGCAGACTACTGTGCCGTGGTGCGGGGTGGGGGGGTCCCCAGGACAGGTGCGGGGTCCCCCTGCAGACCACAGGGGAGGAAGAGGAGGCTTTCTCTTGCGGTCAAAAGTGGCACTCCCAGAAACGGGCAGGGGTCGTTCTGCAGGCCGGGGAGGTGCACTGCGAGCGGAAGGTCGCAGTGGGTTTGCTCCTGCGGGGGAGGGGGCTGCCCGCACGCAGCTTCGGTTCAGAGAGGCGAGCAGGGGACGG
>PVJH01043339.1:0-13689 GCA_004026705.1 Nesogale talazaci | reverse complement strand
GTAATCTCTTGTTTTGAATGTGCTTGAATTTTTTCTTTGTTCCTTTTCAAGAAAAGGTCAAATTCCGCTCAAGCCATAGATTGGATCCTGAGCCATAGTGACCGTCTAGGACAGTAGAAATGCCCTGGTGGGTCCCTGAGGAGTAAGGAGCCTCGTCTTTCTCCTGCCGAGCACTGCTAGTTCTGAACTACCATCCTTTCGGTTAGGTGCCCAGTGGGACCCACTTCACCATTAGGGCTTCTCCAGGTTTGTAATAGAAAGAGGGACAGGAGAAAAGAATGAATTACATCACTAGCAGAGTAAGGAGTTGATTTCATACTTGCTTGGGGTGTTTTTCTTGCTTGTTTATTAATATTATCGTGTATACTCGCATAGAAGCTGAGCTGAATATCTGCCAAGGCACCTAATTTTACCACAAAAACTGTCCTAAACTAAAAATGTGCTGAAAAAACCCGGCTTATACTCCAATATGGACGGTATTCCTTCAGGATTGGAGGAAGGCTTATTAACAACCTGTGATATGCATAGAACACAGCATTGCTTGCGTAAAGCAAGGAAGTCTTGACGCATTGGCTGATGAATATCAGGTATTGCAGCCCTCAGTATGGATTGCCACTCAATGTAAAGATCAAAATCCTCACAGAGCAGACGAATATGTAGCATCATGATAAACAGAGAAAGATGGAAGTCGTCAATGATTTGTCTTGCGGGGATCCACAATCACTGCTCATGGAAGCAGCGGTCATGAGACTAAAAGACAAGTTGCATTAGGTAACTCTGCTGCACAAGACCTCTTTACAGCATTGGGAAGCAAAGTCGTTACTTGGAGCACGAAGGTGTGCCTGACCCAAGTTAGGGCATTTGAATTGCTTCAACTCCATGTGAAAGTTGGACATCGGATCCAGAAGACCAAAGAAGAATTGGCGCATTTGAATTATGCAGAAGAATATTCTGGAGGAGGATATGGAAAGTCTGGACGGCTAATAGGACAAACACATCTATCTTGAAAGAAGTACAGGTAGAATGCTCCTTAGGGGCAAGCCTGGTGAGACTTTGCCCCTCACACTTTGGACCTGTAGTTAGAAGCAGCCAATCCCTGGAGAAAGACGTCATGTTTGGTAGAAGGGCAGGGGGAAAGGGGAAGGCCCTCAAGGAGGGTTGACCCTGTGATTGCAGCAATGAGCATAGGATGGCACGTGGCCAGGCAGTGTTTTGTTGTGTTCATAAGGTTGCTATGGCTTGAAACCAGCTTTAGTGGTCAACAGTAATTCCTTTTGGGTGAAACTCAGCTGGGCTTTGAACTCAGAGGTGTGATGCTAAAGAACTTTCCTCCTCTGTGTCCTCTTGCATTCAGATCACGGGCCTCAAACTCGCTGTGTATCCTGATTATACCCGAAGAGCTTGTTAAGAATTTATACTCCTAGGGCTGAGCCCCGGTGGCGTAGTGGTTGTGCGTGGGACTGCGACCCAATAGGACAGAGGTTCAATTCCAGCAGTGGGGCTGGGCCTCCTACTCCCACTGCCAGAGAGCAGTGATGCCGCCCCCCCCCACCAAAAAAAAAAAAAAAAGAATTATACTCCTGGGCCCCACTCCAGGAATTTTGATTTAAAGCTCTGGCATGGAACCTAGGAACAAGCATTTTAAGAAGCTTCCGGTAATTCCAGTGCCGGTGATTTACAGGAAACAGCTTGGGAGAAAGACAATGATTATAAATAGATAATCCAAGAAGCATGCGGCATCAGGATTGGAAGAAGGCTGCAATTAGCCAGCTGCAATATGCAGATGACAGCCTCGTTTGTTGAGAGGCGAGAGGACTTGAAGCTCAGAGCCCACAGCGAACGCGGCTGATGACAGAGCCCTTGGCGCTGCTGTGGGTTAGGCACTGGGCTGTTGACTGCGAGCTTGGCAGTTGGGACCTTCCCACTCCGCAGGCAAAAGGGGCGCTGTCTCCTCCCCTAAAGATGGACAGCCTTGGAAAGCAAGGGGGGGGGGGGGCTAGTTCCGCTCTGTCCCTTAAGGTCACTAGGCATCAGATTTGCCTTTTGTCTTTTGTTTTCAAATTGCTGACCCCTGTTTGCTTCACTGCAGCATCAAGAACACTTTGACTTCCTCTTAAGCTTAATCTGTTGGGTTGATATTTTAGTAGGTGCTTTCCCATGCCTCACTTTATTCTTATGACTGTCTGTTTTCAGAAGCCAGGACTCTACCTCCTTCCAAAAAGACAAAGAGATCTCATGTTCATAATGAAGTTGAAGAAAACGACAGTGTCTTTGTCAAGCTTCTTAAGGCATCAGGAATTATTCTTAAAACAGGAGAAAGCCAGAATCAACTCGGTAATGCTTCACTTGTCACCAGTCATCGGAATAGCATGAAAGGGCTCAGGGCTGGGTCATAGATTTTCTACATCCAGAGGCAGCGCGAGCGTGAAGCCCCTCGATCTGGCGACCAGTAGGGAGTTTCTTATTAGGGGCTGGTGTTCAGGTCTTTTTCTGGCCACGATTAATGCATTTTATTTTTGGGGGTGGGGGGGCGTTTGGGGGGTTTGGGGCATCACTGCCCTCTGGTGGTGGGAGTAGGAGGCCCAGCCTTGCTGCTGGATTTGAACCTCCAACCCAGTGGGGCTCAGCCCGATTAATGCATTTTAAATAAAGTACTACAAACCTTTTGTAGACAAAATGTTAGATATTAGTACTCTTTCATGTGAAAAAAAATTGATATCCAGAAAGCAATTAGATCTGGTTCAGAATTATTTCAAAAGAACATTTATAAAACCGTCTATGGCCATGTGTATGAAACAGATTATTCCACCTTGCTAAGGTCATGGAAAGTGTATCTTAGAATATTCTAAAAACCAAATAAAAAACCAGGTAATAGGCTGAGCACCGGTGGCGTAGTGGTTGTGCATGGGACTGCGGCCCACTGGGATGGAGGTTCGATTCCAGCTCCACGGAGCAAAGGCTGGGCCTCCTACTGCCACCACCTGAGGGCAGTGATGCCCCCCCAAAAACAAACAAACAAACAAACAAAAAAACCAGATAATATTCTGTCAAAGCCACATCTCTCTGTTTTACTGTGGGGTTAGAGCAGTGTTTGACAAATTTTAGAACCAGAAGAGTCAATCCTGTCCTTCACAACCATTAATAAAAAGTTATTCAAGAGCCATAAATATATTTTTACAAATGAAGTTGCTACTATCTGAATAATACCCTTGCAATGAAACTCTGATAGTGTCATTTCCTTTCTCACTTTCCCTTCAGAACCACAGTCCCCTACCACAACAGCCACACGAGGCTTGGGAGCCATAGTTGGCCCACCCCTGGGTTAGGAGATTTATTTCTGAAATTTGGAAATAGTTCTCTTGACCTCGAAGGACAAAATGGGTCTGTAGGGAAGGAAAACTGGTAGATGTTATCGGACACTAGAGATCAACTATTCTTTTTTCTTTTGGCCCTAGCTGTGGATCAGATAATGTTTCAAAAGAAGCTTTTTCAGACTCTGAGGAAACATCCTTCTTATCCCCAAGTAGGTATTCTCTCCCTGGTACTTTCGTCTTTCCAGCAGGGCTCAGAAAGGGGGAGTTCAAAGACACTGACAATGCAGGGTTAAGTGGACAACAACATTTTTCACTAACAGCAGATATTGAACTAAAAGCCGTGCTTTCCCCCTAACTTTCTGTTTTACATCTCCCTGTTAAGATACTGGAAGAATTTGTTAGTGGTCTGGAGTCTTACATTGAAGACCAAAACTGCTTCAAGAACTGCCTCTTGTCTTGTGCACGTCTGCAGGATGAGGAAGCCAGGTGTGGAAAGAAGACAGTCTTTTTTTTCTTTAATCATTTTATTGGGGACTCATACAACTCATCACAATCTTTACATACATCTATTGTATGCAAATCACATTTGTACATTTGTTGCCATCGCCATTCTGGGAACATTTTCCTTCTACTTAAGTGCTAGGTTTTTGCTCCTCATATTTTCCCTCCCTCCCCACAACCCCTCTTTTATGAACCTTTGATAATTTATAAATTATTATTTTGTCATATCATACACTGTGATGTCTCCCTTCACCCACTTCCCTGTCATCTGTACCCCAGGGAATAGGTTATATGTAGATCCTGTAGTTTGTTCCCACTTTTCTACTCCACCTTCCCTCCACCCTCCCAGTACCACCACTCACCGCTGGTCCGGAAGGGATCATTTGTCCTGATTTCCCCATGTTTCCAGTTCCTGTCATGTACATCATCTTGTCTAGCCGGATTTGTAAGGTAGAATTGGGGTCATGATAGTGGGGGGAGGAAACATTTAAGAACTAGAGGATCGTTGCATATTTCATGTTGCTACACTGTACCCTGACTGGCTCGTCAAGGAGACAGAGTCTTGCTGGGATTTGTCTGGATACTCACTGGATTGGCGGTGGAGGTGGAAGGGG
The DNA here is from genome assembly GCA_004026705.1 of Nesogale talazaci. Taxonomy (NCBI): domain Eukaryota; kingdom Metazoa; phylum Chordata; class Mammalia; order Afrosoricida; family Tenrecidae; genus Nesogale; species Nesogale talazaci. The sequence goes on along the minus strand of PVJH01043339.1, from coordinate 9,260 downwards.
GAAGAATACTGCTTTTGGAATTTCACATTTGCACGGTGGCTCTTTTTTCCTTTGACTTGTAGCTTGTGTATGGAACTATGAGGATTGTGAGGCTGAAAATCAGAGTGTTTTCTAGAAAGTGCCTCACCTGGCTGGGTAGAATTTTAACCTTCTGTCTGTCTCTTTCTTTTTTTTACCCCCAATGATTTTATTGGGGGCTCTTGCAGCTCTTATAACATTCAATACATCATTTGTATGAAGCATATTTGTACACATGTTGCCATATTCATTTCTAAATATTTTTTACTTGAGCCCTTGGTATAAGCTCCTCTTTCCCCCTCTTTTCTTTTTCCTTATAAATCATTTTACTGGGGCTGTCTCTTTTTTAAAAGCCATCTTTTCATGTTCTATAGTTCTGACCTGACAGTTTTTCCTTAAGCCATTGTCATGAAGAAAGAGATGAAAACATGAAGGCGAGGCATAACATGGAAAACAGACACCCCCTTCCCTCTTGTTTTTAACAGCCTGGGCACACCTTACTGTAAGAGCCTTATCAAGCTGCTTCTGGGGATCGACACGTTGCAGGTGAGACGGCCCGCTTCTCTGTGAGCACTCGATGGGTGAGATTCGGGCTGTCTGCCCGTGGATGAGGGCTGGAGCGCAGAGGAGAGCAATGTTCACTGGGAGTTTGAAGATGCTGTGGCCCCGATATGTGAATGAGTCTAGTGGGACAACCTCTGTGTCTTTGAACTCTGCTAATTTAACTTGTTACCTCTGTCAGTCTTACTATTTTCTAGGGGTTGAGTTCCTGGTGGTGGTGATTTTTTCAATGGCGTCCTGTGTGTTTTGAGTACTGTACTTATTCCCGATGTCTTCATATCCGAGGACCCCTGGTGGCACAGTGCCCGCCCTGTTGGGCTGCTAACCCCAACCTTAGCAGTTCAGATCCCTGCCACTGCGGGAGAAGGGGGATGGTTCCTGCTCTCAGAGCTAACAGCCTTGGGAGTTCTTCCCTGTCCTAAAGGCCGCTGTGAGTTGGTATCGACTCAGTGACAGTTAGCTTTTTGTGGGTATTAATATCTGCTTCACTCCTCATTTGGCTTTATAGCTGCTTCTGTCACTTGATCTCTGCCCTTATAGTTCTTAATTTATAGAGTGGACAGTGCCTTGGTTTATTTATGTATTTAGCCCTGGCCTTTTTTGAAAACACCTCAAATTATAAAAGATAGATACAATGAAACTTCCCCTCCTACCCTGCCTTCTTTGCCCCCTCCCTCTTGGTCTTTCCACATTCTGACTGCTTCCATTTTGTTGGACATTTTGTTTTGTGTTTTTGTTTTTTTGGGAGCATCACTGCTCTCTGGCGGTGGGAGTAGGAGGCCCAGCCCCACTGCTGGAATTGAACCTCCATCCCAGTGGGCCGCAGTCCCGCGCACAACCACTACGCCACCGGGGCTCAGCCCTTTGTTGCACATTTTGAATGTGATCTAGTTCGCTTAAACTGGAGCGTTTCCTTGTTGTTGTGAAGAGAAACCCTCTCTCTTGCAAACTGCAAAATTTCCATTTTGTTTTATAGATTATTGTGTCTCTATAAAACTTCATGGTATTTTTGTTGACCTAATTACATAGCATGACTTCTATATTTTTTCATGACACTTTAAATGATTATGTTAATTTTGGCTTGCTAGACATTTTGTGATTCCTTCCTTTCTGGGAGATCTTTTTTTTTTTTTTTTGGTCTTTGGGGCATCACTGCCCTCTGGTGGTGGGAGTAGGAGGCCCAGCCTTGCTGCTGGATTTGAACCTCCAACCCAGTGGGCCGCAGTCCTGCGCACAACCACTTCGCCACTGGGGCTCAGCCTGTTCTGGGAGATCATTTTATTGACAAGGTGACACCCCCACCTCTACCCCTACCCCCACCCCCGCATCACTGCCCTGGTGGGAGTAGGAAGTCCAGCCTTACTCCTGGAGAGATGCTGCTGGATTTGAACCGCCAACCTTGTGGGCCACAGTCCCGCACACAACCACTGCGCCACAACTTCTATTCGAAATATAGATAGGACTCACATGGACAGTCTTTACGGAGAAGATTTCAGTTAGAGCAAGTCTTTCCTCCAAAAGCTCCTCCGGGCAGAGAATTCTGGCTCAGTGCCCGTGGGTGTTCTGTGTATTGGACTCCTTTTGCTCCTGAGGGCTGTTGCGACAGAAGGGTGGAGGCCCGCAAGAACAGACGCTGAGAAACTCAACTTCTAGGGAAGGACTTTGCTTTCATGTCTGGCAGTCGCCAGCTGTCGTTGGTGGTCCCCAACTTTGAAATGTCAACTGAATCTCTCTCCCCTGTGTGCTTGTGTTGTGTTTCTTTTCATAAGACGCCACCCAGAAAAGATGAGGTGCAGGACCCCCTCTGACCTCATCCACACAACAAAGGCTCCTGCCTCCGACAGGCTCAGGGGTTAAGACTTCAACATGGATTTGGGGTGGACACATGGACATCCGTAACAGAATCCCAACACCCCTTTCCTTCTCTTTCAGCCGGCCATCATAAAACTTTTATTTGAAAAGTTGCCAGAATTTCTTTTTGAAAAGTAAGTGGAGTTATATTCTGCTTCCCCCCAGTGCACCTGCAGGGTTTCTCCCAGAAGGTTTCTCTGAACCGACTTTGACTTCTCTGTAGGTCACAGTCATCAGGACTTTGGTTGTTAAGTTACTGGAGTATCTTTGGAATTTTATGTGTTTATATAGCTGCGTAAGATTAGCAGGATTCTTGTCAATGTTGCATGTTTCTATATGCATATGGATTCTTCCATATGCACAATCAACTAGTGGACAATGGTTGTTTCCAGGCAGAGGAGTCAGTTGGCTCTTTGAGGAGTGTCCTATGCCTTTCGGATGTTGTCAGTTGTGCATGCTGCCTGCTTCTCCAAGCAGAAACCCGCTCTGTCAGATACAAATGCTTCCCCTAAGAGAAAAGTGGACAGAGATCGTGATGCACAAGTAATTCACAAGAACAGCAAGCCTTTTAAAAAGTTCAAGTTTGCTAGTAATCAAAGACTCACAAGATGAAGACAATGAGATGCATAGTCCGCCCGCATTGGGTAGAGGAAATAGGCGTGCTCACACGCCGATGCTGAGCGTTTAAAGCAGCTCAGTCGTTCTGAAGGGCAGCCAATAGGTGGAGGTGAAAGGCCCAGGTTTTTCAAGGTGGTGGAGCGGGTGTGTGTTGGACTGCTGGCATTGGTGCTTCTCTCCTAGCTATGTCTGGAGAGCAGCGGTTCTCATCCTGTGGGTCACGACCGCTTTGGGGGTCGGATGACCCTTTCACAGGGGCCGCCCGACTTGTAACAGTAGCAAATTGACAGTTATGAAGTGGCAATGAAAATAACCTGATGGTTGGAGGGGGTCACCACCACACGAGGGAGTGCATGAAAGGGTCGCGGCGTGGGGAAGGTTGAGGACCACACCTGGAGAGAGAGGAGGTGAGAAGGAGAGGAGAGGTGCCATGTGGGGCCTCCAATACCCGAGCCAACGCTTCTGGATCCAGAAGCCGGATCTAAGACTTTCAATGAGCGTTGCCAGTCTGACTTCCTGGCTTTTCACGGCACTGCCATGCTTGCCTTCTCCAAATGTGTCATGTCACAGTTTTTGTCCCCTTGAAACTATTGATCGTATTCAGTTTGTTGAAGTTTATTCATGTAGATAGTGCACCACCCCCCACCCCTCTCTAAATCCTCCAGATCTAGGGTCTGCTAATGAACTGGTGTCAAGTAGAGGTCGCGTGGTCTTTCACGTCCAGCACATGGTGAGAGTTCCATCACTGCTGGCTGAGTCGTGGTGGGCCTTTGCGCAGCATTCGTGCTTGTGGCCGTGCCCGTCGGAAAGACTGAGCTGCGGGGCTCTTTCTCTCCTTGCAGCCGAAACGGCGATGGGATCAGCATGCCCCGACTCGTCATCAGCCAGCTAAAGTGGCTGGATCGGATTGTGGATAGCAAGGTAGGTTTCCGTCTTCCGCCGCCTGGCGGAGCTAAACGATGCGCTTTCACACCGAAGAACCAAATGCTTAGAAGATCCAGGTGGTTTTCAGGTTTCGTAATCTGAGACTCGTGGGTAGTTTGCCCTTTATTCTTCCTCAAAGTGCAGTCTGTCCAGTCACCAAGACTTCAAGCTCCCAAGCTCACTTCCCCCCTCAGCCACGCTGCAGGACAGCAGAGCTGCCCCTGTGCATCTCCGCGGCTGTACGGCTGCGCAGGGCAGGACGCATTGCCTTTCTCTGTGGAGAGCTGGCGGGCTCTGACTACTGACCTGGTTGGCGGCCAGCAGCCCGATGGCTATTTGTTAAAGAAACAAACTATTGGGAAGAAATTCATTTGCTTTTCAAAGTCCGGAGAATTTGCAGATGTGTGCTTTATAGTCGAACATCTTAGGGAAGTTGAATCTGTTTAGAGCTTGAGGTCTAGTTTCTTCTTTTTTTTGGAGGGGGGGCATCACTGCCCTCTGGTGGTCGTGGGAGCTACCCAGTGCTGCTCCTGAGAGCCGCTGCTGGATTTGAACAGCCAAGTCCGCAAGCCAGTCCTGCACTCAACCACTTAGGCCACCGGGGCTCAGCCCGAGGCCTAGTTTCTTTGTAGCATTCTTAAAATCATGCTGAGTTTGGGCAGACATTCCAAGACCGAGCCTTTATTTGGAAGGATATGCATGTAGGCGTTCCGTGTGAACTAAGCCATATGTTAGCTGTGTCCTGGAGCAGCTCACATCCCTATGTTTTAGCAATGAGAGTCAGCACACGAGCTCTGGGATTAGGAGAGTTAATGAAGCCACGTATTAAGCAGACTTATTAAATAATAAAGACACTTGGGTTGTGGTGCTGCCAGGTAAGCGCTGGACTGCTACCAAGGTCAGTGGTTCAAAACCACAGGAGAAGGGTGACACTCTCTGCTCCTGTCCGTGTTTACCGCCCCGGGGACCTGTATGCAGCCTTGCTGTGAGTCAGAAATGGCTCAGTGCCAGTGGGTTGGAATTAGGTAATACTCAATCCTTCTTTTTTTTTTTTTCATGATTCTGATTAATTGACCATTCCATCTGTGAAATTTTCTGAGCCATTTACCTCTCAATTTAGGCTATGAGCTTGCTTCTGTGTGTCTTTGTTATATTATGTTGTTATATATATATTATATATTATGTGTGTTCTCTATTATATTATGCACGGAAGGGTGCGAGTTCTACATTCCACAGCCGCAAGCCTTTGCCTACCCGTCTGTGGTTCTCCCCCCAGGACCTCACCACCAAGATCATGCAGCTGATCAGTATTGCTCCAGTGCCCCTGCAGCACGACTTCATCACCAGCCTGCCGGAGATCCTCGGGGACTCCCAGCATGCCGCTGTGGGCCAGGAGCTCAGGTGTGTAAGCCCAGCTCTCCTCTCAGAGTTGTGTCTCTACAGTCTGAAGAGCGTGCCAGACAGGTCTTCTCTCCTTACAGAAGGAGGATGACGGCCTCCCGGCCTGCACACACCACCTCATTGACTTTGACACCCGAAGTAGGTGGGGCCCCGCGGCCACTCTGAAGGTGGATCTGGATGGGTGGGGGAGAAGTCTGGGACAGAGTCACAGATCTGTTTAACAAAGCTTACTGAATTGTGGGGGCTGGAGGACTCTCACCCATGAATACTGTGCGCCTTTAAAAATTGTCGATCAGGCACCACTTGATCAACAATTGACTTTAAAATCAAGGTGAAGGTAAAGGGGTAGGAAACTAGGTGGCTAGAAAGGGACCAGAAGTAAAGAATGTTCTTTGTTGTGAAGAATGGAACCTTCACTGACAGCACTCATTCATAGGACTTGTTTCAGTTTTTCTAAATACAAATGAGGCACACCCCTATCCCCACCCCCACCCCCAAAAAAAGAAAAGAAAAAGGTTCTGCTAGGCAGAGCTTTCATAATAGGCAATTTTTTTCCCCACTAGGCCAGCATCAAGCAACTTGTTCTGAGTTAGTGCACCCAGTGCTGCCCTAGAAGGTTCTGTCTGACACAGTGAATTTTTTCGTAAAAACGGTTTCGCTTGAACCTCATTTTTGGGGGATGGCCGATTTAAGAGCATAGTGTGCAACTGTGAAATAATGGTTCGTGCTTGGTAAAAATACCACAGAAGCTGTTGTGATGTTGAACACAGCTTACAAGGACGGTGTCAAAAGAAAAACTCAAGTGTATGAGTGGTTTTCTTTTTTTTTTTAATTTAATTTAATTTTTTTGAGTGGTTTTTTTTTTTTTTTTTTGGCATCACTGCTCTCCGGTGGTGGGAGTAGGAGGCCCAGCCCCACTGCTGAAATTGAACCTCCATCCCAGTGGGCCGCAGTCCTGCACACAACCACTACACCACCGGGGCTCAGCCTCTTGAGTGGTTTTCTAAAACTTGAGTATATGAGTGGTTTTCTCGTTTCAAAAAGATGAAATGCCGATTGATGACAAACCTCATTCTGGATGGCCGTCAGTTTCCTGAATGAACGAAACTGTCGATGATACCTGTGGACTTGTGCTTGAAGACCGACAATGGACCCTTGAAGAGCTGGGGAAGTTATCTGGACTGTCTTGGAGCGTGGTTCAGTGAATTTCAGCACACTGTTTGGGAACAAGAGGACGCTGTGAAATGTGACTGACCAGCACAAAGAGCGTCAAGTGGAGATATGCTGTGCTTTGAAAGACTACCTCCAAAGGGACCCCCACTTTTCTTCCAAGATCATTACTGGTGATGAGACTTGGTGCTAGTCTTATCGATATTGTCTCTTCAGCCCCTCCACCCGCCCCACCCCCAAGAGCTCATCAAGTGAAAGATCAAGATGACGCCCTTTGTTTTTGTTTTTTTGTTTTTGATGTGAGGTGGATAGTGCATTTGGACTGTTGATCAAGCTTTCTATTGAGAGGTCTTGACATGATCATGTAACAGTGTGCAACAAAAAAGTCTTGATTTGCGGTAGGCGGGGGACAGACAGGTTTTGCCACCATGGCAACGCAGCTGCTCACATAACCATCTCAGTGTGCCAGTTTTTGGCAAAATAGCAGCTTGTCCCTTTTGGCCCGTGCAGCTGATGCACCTGCCCTCACTCAGTGTGACCTCCTTTTGTTCCCTTGAATGAAGGGGGACGTGCAAGTGCAGCTATTTGATGATGTAGAGGAGGTGAAGAAAAAAAAGCGAGCAAGGTGCTGTCAGCCATCCAAGTAGATGAGTTTGAAAAGTGATTCCAAGAATGAAACTGCAGATAATGGACAGTACTTTGAAGTCATAAAGTTGTTTTTTTTTTTGGGGGGGGGGCATCACTGCTCTCCGGTGGTGGGAGTAGGAGGCCCAGCCCCACTGCTGGAATTGAACCTCTGTCCCAGTGGTGTGTGTGTGTGTGTGTGTTTGAGTAGATCCATCTCCTTTTAAGTGCTAAACTCGTTTTGAACACGAAGCTTGACCTAGAGTTAGGCATATACATTTAGCCTGTGGTAAACTTGAATATAACCCTTACCTTTCATTAGCATTTTCTCCCACCCAGGAGAGCACAGTCTTGGCTGCACATCATACTCAGTTATGGAGCTTATATAAAAATCCACATTCCTTTAGCCATAGATAATTAATTCAATAATGCACATCTCTGCTTCAGACCCATTTCTGAGACCTGCTACTTATGCATTCAGTGGTGGCAGGGAGAGGAGAGGAATTGGTAGGACAGTAGGACAGGTTATATCCCTGAGTTTATGTCTTCATGCAACTTCTTAGTTATCCTAGCTGCAGTCGAAACAAATTCCATTTGAAACGTACTTTCTTCTCTGTAGTTATACGCAAAGCTATCTGCAGAGTAAACAGTGCTTTCCTGTCCTTGTGTGGGTGTGGACAGGCTGCTGCCTCGGGTAGGACACAGCACCACCACTTTGTTTAAGCACAGCTAGTCCTTTTGTGTCGTGTGCTCCTAGGCTCCATCACTCAGTCTCGCACACGGGGACGCGGCCTGCATAGACTCACATACACTTCTCATGCACGTGTCATACTTTGTTGCGGTTGTGTTGGGAGCCCCGGTGGCTGATAGTTGTGCATTGGGCTGTGATCAGCACGGGCAGCAGTTCGAAACCACAGGAGCTTCTCGGGAGGAAGACTGGGCTCTCTGCTGGTGAGCAGTTGCACAGAGGAGGTCACTGTGGGTCTGCACTGACTTGATGGCAGTGAGTTTAGTTTTTGTTGGTTTGCTTGGTTATCGTATTTGTGGTGGGTCTCCTTTTTCCTGGATGGATCTGTATTTAACCTGGACTGTCCATAGTAGTTATCGCTGCCTCGTAAGGCTAGGGACTTAGGAAGGCTAAGGAAGGCTTCTTGTTTCTTTTTTATTCCGCATTGGAATCTTTGAGTGTTTTTTTGGGGGGGAGGCACATCACTTCCCTCTGGTGGGAGTAGGTGGCCCAGCCTTGCTCCTGGAGAGTGCTGCTGGATTTGAACCACCAAGCCAGTGCGCCGCAGTCCACACAACCACTACGCCACCGGGGCTAAGCCAGAATTTTTTAGTTTTTAAAAAGGTATGCATGATTTTTTTATAATCAGTGTAACATTTAGTGAAAATGCCATTAGCAATAATTTGATGGACCCACATAAATGCTAAGAATGTCTTCAAATTGAACCAGGAACATCTACAGTTCATAGATCTATGTATGGATTTTGAGTGTGCACAGCTGTAATCCCAATCTGAGAAGAGTTTGTTCTTATGACATGGCCCTGCTCACTATGTGCCCTCATGAAGAGGTCACAAAGATAGGGGTAGTACAGCAAAGTGTGGTGAAGAAAGCAAGTGGTACCAGCTAGCAGAAAGAAAGGCTTTATTTAACTTGGAAGCCATCCAAGTGAGGTGTCAGATAAATCCACGCAGAAGCAGCCCAACAGCCTGTGTGATACCAGGAGTGTAAATAACAAGATCCCAGACTGGAGGAAAGAATGGTAGAAAAGCATGAATTTTGAACACCTGGCTTGGAGAAAGCTATATGAATGACAGTGAAAGCCCAAAGTCCCTTTGTGGGTCCACATGTAGATTAAGCCTCGGGTGAGTCCCCTCTGCCTTTGACCAGGGAGGTGAGTAGCCTTGTTCTCATACAGTGCACTGGACAGTAGATTAATACAGCTGCAGTTAGATCCGAATTGAACACCTTGTCATTCATTTTCCCTCTTGGCTCATTTTAAATTTCTTCTAGTGTTTAATATCTTCTACTTTCTTTTCAATTGAGGTTTTTCTTTGTTCTATTTTATTACTCTTGTCGTTTTTTTTTT
>PVJH01043338.1:0-13074 GCA_004026705.1 Nesogale talazaci | reverse complement strand
GGGGGAGAGTGTGTGTGTGTGTGTGTAAGAGAAGAGGGATCCGTGATGGGGAGGGGCTCTGTGCGTGCAGGGCCCTGCCTGAGCGGGAGGGACAGTCCGTGGGAGGGAGGGTCGGGGTTCCCGTGGGAAGGGAGGGAGTCCGGACCGTGGCGTGTCAGCTTGAGCGGGAGGTGGGGGCGAGTTGGTGAGAAAGAGCGTGAGGGTCGTCATCTGATGTGCATGTGCGGGCTGGGGGTGTTTGTGTGCGCAGGTGGGAGGCGCAGGGGGAGATGGGGCGGGCTGGGAGAGTGACGTGCTCAGCCGCTAACCGAAACATCGGTGACTCGCACCCGGTAGCAGCCGCAGATGAGAAAGAAATAGCAGAGTGCCGCCATCAAAAGTTAAAAGTCTCCGCATGCCTCTGGAGGCATTTCTACCTTGTCCTCCAGGGTCACCTCCTTGAGTTAGTTGGAAGCAAGCTGAGGGCACAAGTGACCCCAAACCGTAGGAGAGGTGGGTGGGTCATCTTTAGGCCTCGCTGGAGGGGAGTGAGGAGAGGGGAGAAATAAGGGTAAAGGAAGCCTAAGATGAGGTGGACCCACCCAAAGAGAGAGAGTGTCTTGGGGAAGAGGAGGGAAGATGGAAAGGAGGAGCTGGGACCTGGGGATGGGGTAAGAAGGCAAGGCTAGGAAGGGGAAGGGGGGTTAGTAGAAAGGGGGAATCCACCACAGATCACAGTGATCTACATATAACCCCCCTCCTAGGAGGACGGACAAAAGAAAAGTGGGTGAAGGGAGACATCGGACAGTGTTAAGACATGACAAAGTTTTAATGATTATAAATTATCAAGGGTTTGTGAGGGTGGGGAAGGGAGGGGGAAAATGAGCTGATACCAAGGACTCAAGTAGAAAGAAAATGTTTTGAGAATGAGGGTGGCAGTAAATGTACAGATGTGCTTGACACAATGGATGGATGGTGATAAGAGTTGTATGAGCCCCCAATAAAATTATATATATATATATATATATATATATATGTGTGTGTGTGTGTGTGTGTGTGTGTAAAGGAAGGAACGGATCAGGTGAAGAGAGAGGAGGATGTACCATGAGGGGTAAGGGGTATCTGAGGTGCAATGAGATGAGGTCCTTGGAAATTATTGATAGATTGGCTATGAAGAGCAAGGACTTAAAGAATTGGTTAGTAGGAGAGAAAATGACCCTGGAGGACTAAGTGATTGACTTATTTGAAGTGGGGAAATGTGGGAGCTAGAGACTCTGCAACGGAACGTGTTAAAGGGGAAAGGAACTTTGAAACAAGTGGAATTATGGAAGCAAATGGTAACTGGTCTCAGAAATTAGTGTGTCAAGAAAAATCTTTGGAGGTAAGAATTTCTGAGAGGAGAGAGAAAATATTTGGCATGAAAGCGATATCAGTGCATCTTCCAATGGATGGATTGTGTTTACATAGAATGTTGTAGAATTATGTCCAGGTAAGGCTGAAATTTTTATCTTCCCACCAATAAGCGTAAGGGAATTTCAGCTCTTTCCATTCTCCTTTCAATAATCTCTAACTTCAAAGACTTGAGATCGGGGTCCATGAATTTTGATTATGTTTCTCTTACCAAGTCTTTTTTTTCTTGCTATCTCTTTAGAGTGTGAACATGGCTATGCTTCAACGTTTCCTTCCATGCCGAGTCCCCGCCTGCAGCATTCAAAGCCCCCACGAAGGCTGAGCCGGACACAGAAACACAGCAGCAGCGGGAGCAGCAATACCAGCACTGCCAACAGGTAGCATACGCAGCAAGCTGGAGGGAAAGAACACAAGCTCTGGCAGAAGGGCCAGCTCTACTGTCTGAAATTCCACTTAATTCTAAGTCTGAAGCATCAATAAATGAGCCACATGGGTCCCTTTACCGTGATCTCTGGGGCTTTGGTCCTGGGAATCATAATCCGACTCTGTGGAATGCAAGGAAAATAATATGGGACAAGTACATTTTTGCTGAGATTACTAAGATGAGGAAGTCTGTGAATGAGGGGACAGGTTGAGGTCCTTGACATGTGTCCATGTACACAGCCACTTGCTAACCCTAATCTTAATCCTATACCTTTTACACAATTTTTGGTGTCTGTCTTTGTTTCTCTCATTTAATTCATATGTTGATACTACAGTGATTCATCTAATAGTTGTAATTTTTACATTCTCGTTGTAGTGTGATGCTGAAAGAATTTCGATTTCACAACCTAGTCTGCTACTCCTGGCTATTTGAGTCAGAACATTTTTGACCAGTATAGTTAGTAAAGTTATGAGCATTTATAAATAAATGTTTTGGTTTATGAGAGAACTTCAAAAAGTCTGTTGAAAAATTCCACTTGTCTGAACTTTTTGAAGCCTCCTTGTGTGTGTGTGTATATATATATATATATATATATATATACACACACACACACACACTAAATTTAGTATATGTCTATGAGTTGAAGTTCTATACATTGTTTACTTTCATATGTAAGATTTGCTACTCTTTGTCAGTTTTTTGCACTGTGGTAACTTACATGTAGCTGGGATGCTGGAAGCTAAGCTTCTCATGATGGAGAGGTTTCATCAGGAGTGTCAGACTAAGACAAAGCAGGAAGAAAGGCCGGGTTGGTGATCTACCTCTGCCAAAAAAAAGATAAGCCAGTGAAAACTTAATGATTAACAGTGAAAGATTGTCAGATAAAGCACTAGAAGATAAACCCCCCAGATTGTAACACTGTCAAAATATATGACTAGAAAAGAATCAACCTTAATAATGTAGGTAGAGTAAAGCTTCGGCACTTTCCTTTCCGAAAGTGGCCAAACACAAAATGAGCAGAAATATTTGCAAACATCCAATAATAATTAAAAATATAATGTACAATGTGAATCAAGGAAAATTGGAAGTATCTAAATTGAAGTGGAATGCTTGAAGGTAAAGATCTTAGACATTGTGGGTGGAAATGGACTAGTCTTGGCTAGTTCACATGGGGTGAGTCGAGGAATGATGTTGCATTCATTATCAAGAAGAACGTTTCCAGACCTGTAGTAGTACAGTGCTGTCAGTGATCACATAATAGCTACATGTCTACAAAGAAGACCAGTTAATCTATTACTCAGATTTATAAATCAACCATTTACACCAAAGATGAAGACATGGAAAATTTTTTTAACCAATATCCATATGCAAACATGCAGTTAAGATTCATTGATATTACTCATTGGAATGCAAAGGTTAGAAATGAAGAAGCTGTGGGAAAATAATGCTTTCATGATAGAAGCAACTCGAGGTCATATAAAATTTTGCAAGACCAATGACTTATTCATTGCAAATAGCATTTTCTTTTTTTTTTAAACATTCTTATTTTTATTGTTCAGAGTTTCTCATAGAATGGCCAGTGCATCCTCTTAGACTCAGCTTTATAAATTCTTGATTGACTGATGATGCCAGTAGGGATACTTGGTTTCACTTGGTTTCAGGGAAGACTTTGTTCAATTCATTGATGGTCATCTGATCAAATGGAATGATGTTCTTCATCTTTTCCAGCTGCTTTTTATAGTCCTCAATCCTCATTTTGGAAAGAGACACAAACTCGGCACAAGTCTTGACATCTTTTTCTTCAGCATCCACCACAGCAGTAAATTTATCCTCTGGCACAGGGATTTTCAGGGTCTTAAACTTCTCAAAGTTGTCTACTAAACCGACCTTGTAGTAAGCCCAGGCAATAGCAGGAAGTGTCTCTGGGAGAACTGTCAACCTGAAGGTGAGGACTTCATTCTGGGACTTCAGTGAGTTGGTACTAGCCTTTTGGTTTCAGGGTACGATCTCCCCAAAGTCTACCCATTTGATGGCTTTTATGTAGCGTTTCCATCCAGCCATTGTAGGATCCATTACCTACCCAAGCAGCCCACAGCTCCAGCAGCCGCGAATAACATTTTCCAAGAGCATATATGATGAGTATAAATGTGGACCTCACTGGATTGAATGGACAGGATTCAAATAACCCAGTGGTTTTCAACCTTCCTAATGCTGTAACACTTTAATACAGTTCCTCATGTTGTGACCCCCAACCATAAAATTATTTTCATTGCTAGTTCATCACTATCATTTTGCTAATGTTATGAATCAGGCGACCCCTGTGAAAGGGTTGTTCGACCCCCAAAAGGGGTCATGACCCTCAGGTTGAGAACTGCTGAAATCAACTATATCTGTGGGAAGACTATGGAGATGCCAGTACCAGTCAATTTCAATGCCAGAGGTTGATTGGAACATCCCTTCAATTGCTCATATATAATCTCAATTCATGGAGACCAAATATAACCATGCATATATCTCATCTGAATTTAAGAACTATATCAAGAATAGATTTGAGGCATTGAGCATTAATGACTGAAGACTAGATGCATTATGAGATAGCATCAGGGACATGCATGAAAAGACTAAAATGGATGAGAAAAGAGACTCTGAAATTTAGTCTTGAGTATAGAGGAACTAGAACAAGCAAAAGGAAAGATTAAAAAAACAAGATAAACAAGCAGCCATGTAGCTCAGAAGCAACAAAGTCCACATGGAAGAAACACACTAGCCTGTGTGACCACAAGGGGTCAATGGAATCAGTTATCAGTCATCAAAAAACACAAATCTTATCCTAGCATGTCAACCTTCCTTATATGATCACTGAAAAAAAAAAAGGTGCATAAGCAATTGTGAAGAAAGCTGATGGTGCCTGGCTAGCAAAAGATAAAGTGTCTGAGTTCTTAATGACTCGAAGGTAAACAGGTGGCCGTCTAGCTCAGAAGCAACAAAGCCCACATGGAAGAAGCACACCAGGTTGTGTGACCACAAGGTGTCAAAGGGACCAGGTATCAGGCATCAAAAAACTAAAAATTATATCATTGTAAATGGAGGGGGAGGGGAATACAGATTGGGGATCCAAAGTCCATATGCAGGGGTAGCAACATCCTCTTACAGAAGGTCATGGGGAGGACACAGCCAGGATATAGTAGCAATGATGGAATATACAACTTTCCTCTGGTTCTTAAATGCTTTCTCCCTCCCACTATCATCTGAATTTCACCTTACAAATACGGTTAGACCAGAGGGTGTACACTGATACAGATAGGAACCGGAAACATGGGGAATCCAGGGCAGATGATCTCTCTAGCACCAATGGTGAGAGGGGTGATACTGGGAGGATGGCAGGAAGGTGGGTAGAAAGAGGGAACCGATTAAAAGGATACATATAACGTCCTTGGGGACGGACCATGGGGAAGCGGGCTAAGGGAGACAACAGACAATGTACAATATGACAAAACAATTTATTATTTATTTATTATTATCAAGGACCCATGAGAGAGAAGGGAACAGGGAGGGAGTTGAAAAAGGTGGAGCTAATACCAAGGGTTTAAGTGGAAAGAAAATGTTTTGAGAAGGATGATGGTACAAATGTAGAAATGTGCTTTTCATACAATGGATGTATGTATTGATTGTAATAAGAGCTGTATGAGTCCCCAATAAAATGATTCAAAAAGAGAAAAAAATGAACAGAATAACTGAACAGCACAGTTCAGTTATTCTTACTATAGATGAGCTAAGTTTTCATGGTAAAAAAACAAAACAAGCTGAACAAGATTTTTTTTTGGGGGGGCATCACTGCCCTCTGGTGGGGTGGGAGGCCCAGCCTTGCTTCTAGAGAGCTGCTGCTGGATTTGAACCGCCAAGCCAGTGGGCCACAGTCCTGTGCACAACCACTACGCCACCGGAACTCAGCCCCTGAACAAGATTTTTTTTGGGGGAGGGGCATCACTGCCCTCTGGTGGTGGAAGTAGGAGACCCAGCCTTTGCTCCTGTGGAGCTGCTGCTGGATTTGAACCTCCATTCCAGTGGCTGCAGTCCCGTGCACAACCACTATGCCACCGGGACTCAGCCCCTGAACAAGATTTTTTAATCATTTTTTGGGGGCTCTTAAGCTATTATCTATCTATCTATCTATATATATGTATATATATGGCATATATATGCCATATGTTGCCATCATTTTCAAAATATTTTTCTTTCTACTTGAGCCCTCCTCATTTTTTCCCCACTCTCCCTCATAAACCCTTGATAATTTATAAATTATTGTATTTTTCATGTCTTATACCAACTGCTATCTCCCTTTGCTCACTTTTCTTTTGTCTCGTCCCCTGGGAGACATGTTGATCATTGTGATTGGTTCCCCTTTACTGCCGCCCACCCCTTCCCTTACCATCCTATTATTGTTACTCATCATTGGTTCCGGGGGTGTGGTGGGGGGTGGTGGTTCTCTGTCCTGGATTCCCTGTGTTGTGAGCTCTTATCTTGAAGAGAAGATTTTAAGGACTGCTTGAGAAGACAAATTATTATAATGAAATGTGCAAAGACCTGGAGTTGAAAATCAAAAGGGATGAATGAACTTCCCATTTTTTACATGAAAAAGAAAAACAAACCTTGAATTCAAATACTGAAGGATGATTTTTTT
The DNA here is from genome assembly GCA_004026705.1 of Nesogale talazaci. Taxonomy (NCBI): domain Eukaryota; kingdom Metazoa; phylum Chordata; class Mammalia; order Afrosoricida; family Tenrecidae; genus Nesogale; species Nesogale talazaci. The sequence goes on along the minus strand of PVJH01043338.1, from coordinate 6,580 downwards.
TGGGGGGGGGCATCACTGCCCGCTGGTGGGGTGGGAGACCCAACCTTGCTCCTGGAGAGCTGCTGCTGGATTTGAACCGCCAAGCCAGTGGTCCACAGTCCTGCACTCAACCACTACGCCACCCCACCGGGGCTCAGCCCCCTGAAGGATGTCGTAACAAAAAAAAAAAAATGTAATGACTCAGGAAGCGTCAAAAGAAGATGGAAGAAAAAAAAAGATGGAAGAAATACTCAGTCTTTGTACCAAAAAGAATTGGTTGCTGTTCAACCATATCTGAAATGTATAATCAAGAACTAGTGGTCCCGAAGGAAGAAGTCCAAGCTTCATTGATGGTACTGGCAAAAAGTAAGAGTTCTGGAATTGATGGAATACTAATTGAGGTGTTTCCACAACCCTGAACACACATGCTCATTTATGTTAAGCGATACATGTATTTGTCCATCCCAAAGAAGAGTAATTCATTGACATGGAGAAATTATTGCCACAGTACATTAACAGAACCATCACATTTAAGCTAGAGTCAGATTTCTGATGTTAGGTGGATCTTGGCTGAAAGTAGAGAGTACCAGATAGATGTTTATCTGTGTTTTATTGACTGTGCAGAGTCATTCAACTGTGCAGTATATAACAAATTATGGATAACTTTGCAAAGAATAGGAATTCCAGAGCACTTGATTGGGCTCATGTGGAACCTGTTCATAAACCAGAGTTAGTCATTCAAACAGAGCAAGGGGACACTGTTTAAGATTTAAAAAGGTGTGTGTCAAATTTCTATCCTTTTACCCTACTTATTCAATTTGTATGGTGAGTAAATAAGCTGAACTGCAGGAAGAAGATGGCATCTGGACTGGAACAAGACTCATTCACACCCTGCGTATGTTTTTCAAAGTATTTGAGGTATTTGCTGATGAAGATCAAGGACTAAGCCTTTAATATTACAAATTAATATAAAGCAAGCAAAAATTCTCATGGCAGGACTAATAAACCGGATCATGATAAATAAAGGATATATTGATGCTGTCAAGGATTTTATTTTCCATGGCTTCACATTCAATGCCCATGGAAGTAGCAGTCAAGAAATCAAACAACATATCACATTAGACAATTCTATTAAAGACTTTTAAAGTGTTAAGCAAAGGTTATCACTTTGGTGACTAAGGTACCCTTGACCCAAGCACTGATCATTCAAGTCCATCCATATATCTGTGAAAACTGAACAATGAATAAGTGCAAATTAATGCCTTTGAATTTTGGCATTGGCAAGACTTGAATGTACCATGGACTGTCAGAAGAATGAATAAATATGTGTTGGACAAAGTACAGCCATAATGTTCCTTAGAAGCAAGGATGGTGAGACTTTGGACATGCTATTAAGAGACACTAGTTCCTGGAAAAGGACATCATGTTTGGTAGAGTCTGAAAAGGACCAGTTAAGGAAGCAGATTGACTTCAGTAGTGGCTACAGCAGTGAGTTCAGGCTTAACAATGACTGAGGATGATGCAGGACAAGGCAGCATTCTCTTCTGTTATGCATGGTGTTGTGATGAGTCAGAGACAACTGGACACCGAACAGCAGTGGTAACTTTTTAAGTTTTAGGGCAAAAAGTTATTGTAGTTAGGATTATGCATTCTTTCTGGATATGTGCGCGTATAGACTTAGTTATTACAGTGATTATGATTTTGTTAAAGAATACATTCCCAGTGAGACTTTTTCTAAAATTTGCAGCATAAAATTTCCACTCTTTAATGATTTATTAAAATGTAAACATTTGCAAAAGTAGCTGTTTGAAAGAATTACTTTCTTTGGCAGAGAGAGTGACTTCTTCATTTCCGTATTTTTCAAGCTACGTTGGTTATACCAGGAATGGGAGCCCTAGTGGTGCATAATAAATCACTTAGTTGTTCAGCTAATGGTTGACAATTTAAACTCACCAGATGCTCCTCCAGGGAAATTTGTCAATTTCCAAAAATGACCAGAACCCAACTCAACCCACTGCCATCTAGTGGATTCATAATGACACCCTAGGACAGAGTAGGCTGCTCTTTAGAATTTCTGGAACTAATCTCCATGGGTGTAAAGCCTTACCCGATTCCAGTGGATTGACTTGTGAGTTTGAGCCACTGACTTGGCAGTTAGCCAAGCAGTGCTGAACTCACCGCATCACCAGGGTTCTTTTCATGAGGTACAGGCTTGATAACCCGAGGGGCTAGTTCTGTTGTTCCTATAGGGTTGCTGTCAACTGGATGGTTCGCAACAGCAGCAGCAGAAAACAGTTGTATGCTCCAAATAGATGTGTCTCTATCATACAGGTGTTCATGAACAAATATTTGATAAAAGCTGAACAAAAATCAAGAAGAGCGAAAACAAGTGTAAATAGTTTTTCCTTTCTCAACTTCCAGGTATTTAGTTTCACTTTGGAGGTACTTGATCTGCTGTAGCTGAAGTTTTCTGTTTTATTTGACTATGTGTAGGTAAAGTGTAAGCTTGAAGATACTAGTTAATGGATCTTTAGCTTCATTGCATGTGTTCTTTTCATTATGTGGAGGGCAACTTCTGTTAAGGCTCTAGGATTAGAAAATATGTCAAACAAAAATGTGAACAGATTGGAGGTTAGCTCGTCAATGCAACGAGGTAGAGATCTTGTCTTTTGCTAAGAGAGGATATAGTAAATCTGGGAATGGTGTGTATTCTTTTGTATGTCTTCCACGGTGACATCAAAATTGTACCATTTTTTAAAAGTACAAACTCTATGCTTCACTTTATTGAATCATCAAACTGCACACTAAATAATGAAAAATTTGTGTTTTCAAAATGTTGCAGTCAATGAAAACTAAAAACCTGGTTCTTAATGACTCTCATTCAAAAAGAAAATGTATTCCGATGTTTTTCTTAGGAATGTTATTTTTGAAAAAATAATTTTTTTCAAAAATTATTTTGGAAAAATAATTCAGATTCAGGGATAAAATGGTAGAAATGTTCCTCTGTCCTTAAGATGTTATGCTGTAATCATATTTGAAAATAGTCTGTTAATTAGTGTTTTCTCTCAAAACAAACAAACAAATCTCACCCTCTTCGAAGTACATTTTATTTGTATAATTAAATTGGGATAGCAAAATAGATTATTCAGACCATTCACCCATTGAGGAAATGTATTGTTTTTTTTTTTTTTTTGAGGGGGGACAGCACTGCTCTCCGGTGGTGGTGGGAGTAGGAGGCCCAGACCCACTGCTGGAATCGAACCTCCGTCCCAGTGGGCCACAGTCCCGCGCACAACCACTACGCCAGCATAGTACTTAGAAATACTGTTATTTTGTTTGTTGTGTCACAGGTTATGACATACTTTCTAATTTAGTGACACGGTTCATATTCTTACTTGTAATATTTTTCTGATAAGAATATTAAAAGATAAATAACAAAGATAAGTTCATTTGAGAGGGAGGGGAAGAACATCTGATGCACTGCTGTTTTAAGTTTATTCACAGCAGTGGATCAGTTGATGTTCTTTTGATGCTTGCTTTGATAAAATTCAATAGTTGGTTACTTTTGGGTATTTTATTTTTTGCATATAAAACTTTCAGTGGGGGGCTGAGCCCCGGTGGCGTAAGTGGTTGAGTGCAGAACTGCAGCCCGCGGGCTTGGCGGTTCAAATCCAGCGGTGGCTGGGTAGCGCCCATGACCGCCAGAGGCAGTGATGCCCACAAAAAAAAAAAAAAATGAAAAAAAAAAACTTTCAGTGGGATCTCAAAACTGCTAAGAATATTTTTTTATGGTACAGAGAGTTTTCACAAAGTAGAATGTTTCCATTTATTATTTACTTTGGTATTTCATGAATGGATTGTCTCTGGTATTTTACTTGTGTTTAGTTTTCTTCTCAGAATTGTATTTAAACCAGACCTTTGAACTGGTTCTTTCCAGTTCAGTCATGCCAACAACATTAAACTAGACTAGACCTGAATATGTAAAGTGTGAATATGCCAGAATAATTAACTAGAATGGAAAAATTATAGGTCAGCGACCTGATAGCAACTTAATCTCCCTCCCAGAAAACAAGGGCAACTTGCACATTGCATAGTAACCAAATCTGTTGACTGGCAGAGTTGGAAATGGGTACCTGGGTCCAAGATGGTAGCTGATCCCATCGCTTTGAACATGGATTACTTTCCAGGGCCCTGGCAATAACTGAGCCACTTGCATCAGGGACCAGAGAGGGCTCACTACATCTCTTTTGAATATGCCATTTCACGGACTTTCTTAACAATTTCTTAACAATTTTTGCTTCACTGATTTGTTTTGAAAGTTTATTTTAAACAAGCACATAGCAAGACTCTGTAAGTACTTACATGATCATAGGGGTTTGGTTGTAATTTACCTAATTTATTAAGTTTGAGCACTAGACTTTCTTAAATTCTACTTCTTTTTTTTTTTGTGGGCATCACTGCTCTCCGGTGGTGGGAGTAGGAGGCCCAGCCCCACTGCTGGAATTGAACCTCTGTCCCAGTGGGCCGCAGTCCTGCGCACAACCACTACGCCACCGGGGCTCAGCCCTAAATTCTACTTCTTATAGTTTCTTTTCTTTTTTTCTTTTTTTTTTGTGGGCATCACTGCTCTCCGGTGGTGGGAGTAGGAGGCCCAGCCCCACTGCTGGAATTGAACCTCCGTCTCAGTGGGCCGCAGTCCCGCGCACAACCACTATGCCACCGGGGCTCAGCCCTCTTATAGTTTCTTTATTGACATATCATCAAGATACAAATTAAAATGCTGCTGCTTTTTGGCATTAATTAAAAAAAAAATGAAAACTTTAAAATACACACCCAAGAGAGAAAAGTGGCTACTTACACCAGCACTGATTTAAAAAGTAGGATTTTCTTTGTTTTCTTCAACAATAGCATGTGGAATCACCTGCGTACAGCCTTTGGGAAGAGGAACAACCCACAGGGGAGTGGCAAAGGAGGTCAGACAGCCTGGCCGTGTCAAAATGAGGACAATGGGCCAGGGCGAGAGGGACGTGCTTAACGAGTTTGCTCCTTTTTGTGTATGACTCTCCCGCCACTTGACCATCCCTTAGATTGTAAGACAAAGCCATTGCAATTGGAGCCAGGCCAATTTTTTCCTGCTATAAATAGAAAAAAAAAATAGGCCCTTGAAGTTAAAGAGTAGCCGAAACCTTCCATGTATCCCACTCCATCTCATCTCCAAGCTTTTCGAGCAAAGTCTGTACCTGTCACACGTATTTGCAGACCTTGGAAAACACAGGACTTGGAGCGCTTGGCCTCTATTGTTTTATTTGCTAGTGTCTTTTTACTTTGATAGAATGTGAGAAAGACGCTAAGTTTGCAAGGAGCGGGGGCTGGGGGAGCGTAGAACCACAGCTCTTAACAACTCTTAGAGTGTTACTTCACAGCTTTCGGATAGCACTAAATTCTCCTTATCTTCTTACAGTTTCTCTGTTGAACTCTTGAAACATGCTCGGGCTCTTCTTACCTACTTTGAGATAGAGAGCTTTTCATTTAAGACAGCCTCCAAATGAACATTACTGTTTTTTCATCCCATGTCTCTTGACTAGCAGAGTTTGTTGATCTTTATGAAACTGTTACAAAAGCAAAAGGAAGACCAAAATCAAACTCACTGCCATGGAATCAGTTCCAACCTAGCCACAGGGTGGAACTGCCCCTGTGCACTTCGGAGGCTGGAACTCTGAGTAGAAGGCCTCCTTTTCTCCCACGGAGCTGACTAGTGGTTTTGAATTGCTGACCTTGAAATCAGCAACCCATTGCATGACAACTTCGCCACCTTATAACAATTCAAAAGAACCATTCATTTTTATGTCTTTTTAAGACACTCCATTTTTTTTTTGAAGGTTTACATAAAGCTTAGGTTCCCATCCAACAATTTCTAGGCAAATTGTTCCATGGCATTGGTTACAGTATTCTTCACGAGGTGAAATCTATAATTATTTCCATTTTACTTGTTGCATTTCATTTAATCTAGTTTCTCTGCTACTTACATTCTCATCTTCGTTTTCAAGTAATTATTACTGTTCGATATCATATAGGTTTTTTTTTTTTTTTGGAAGGAGCTATGGTACTTATGGATGATATTCTTTATTTCTTGAGACACTTTGTTGTTTAGCAACCAGGTAAACTTAGGGGGCGTAGTTTGGGTTCAGAATTTGAAGAGTATCACAGAGTAGGAGGCTTCTAGTCTTAGTCAAATAGGCCTGGATTTTTCTGTTACTTTTAGGAGTGTGAGGTTTTGTTCCATATTTCTGTCCCATTCTGTCAATGTACGTCTATCGTGACCCTGCCTAGAACAGTAGTAGTCGCTGGGTACCATAGCATTGCTGGGGTAGATGAGACATGGTTTGTGTAGATCATTTGCCCTGTAGATTTCTTTTGAGTCTTTGGTTTCCTTCTTTCACATTCACTCCAGCTGAGTAGAAACCAGTAGTTGTATGTTAGATGGCCACTTACAGATTTTTAAGACCCCATATACTACTCAACCAAACAAGGATGTAGAACATAACTTTATGCCAGTTGATTGAGGGATGCTATAAATAATCTTTCAAAACCAGAAATCCAA
>PVJH01043337.1:0-13682 GCA_004026705.1 Nesogale talazaci | reverse complement strand
AGTGTCAAGAAGTTCCTCAATTGTAGTAATTTCTGTGCTTTCGTAATGACCTCTATGTACAAAAAGTCAGAGAAACATCTGTGGCAGTCATGCACTCGTATGTCAACTTCATAATTGGGAGTGTAGGGGTGGAGTCTAGTCTGTCAATCTGGAGATGGCCAATGAGACCTCTGTGAGGGCATGACTTTCTCTCAGAATTCTGGGAAATCTCACGATATTTCCCTCGCGGAGATGAGTGACCATCTCCCTAGTTGTTGGGAGATGCTCAAATGACAAGACAGGATGGCAGCATCTGAGGAACCGAAAGAGTTGGAGGAGAAGCCACACTGCCTTACCCTGATGGAAGCAGACCTCTGAAGCTGGAAAAACCACAGAGAGACTCCTCCCAGCACTGAGATGCTCCTACTGGCACTGGATACTGCTGAGGGACCCTGAGCCCTGGAAATAAGGAGCCATGGGAAGACGCCTGCCAGCGCTGGGATGTTTCTACTGCCGCTGGACACACAAGACTCTGCACCCACTGGCCTGTGATTGTCCTGGTGTCGTTGCACATACTTCATGAGTTAGAAGGAGACTTTATAGACTGGTTTCAGACAATGGGCTAATATCGGACTTATGATCTTGGACTGGACTGGGTTGGGATGCTTTCTCAATGTTCCATTCCTCTTGCATATAAACCTTTCCCTTACATCCATATGTGTGTTTATGACTTTGTTTCTCTAGTCTACCCGGACTAACACAACATCTCACCAACTTCTTAGACTGATTCCTGAGATCATCATAAAATTTCATTAAAGACCTCTCCCCCGCACCCCACACACGCAAAAGACTAATCAATGACATCATCCTGACAACTCAGGTAAGATGTCCTCACTACAAAACACATACACTTCCCATTCTCAAATACTTGAGTGCAACTCCCATATGGATTTCAGCTACCTTATTGTACTCAGATGAATTTTGCATGAGGAAATATACAAGTACATGTTTGAGTACATTTGTAGGAAAACAAAAGCTTATGTGATGGCTTTACTTATGACTCCAAATGATCATAAGTTCAGGAGTACTAAATCTATCTTACACATTTTGGACATTTTAAAATAACTTATTTTAACCTGGAAAACCCCTCTATCATCAACGCCTCTCTTCCATAACTGTGTTTCTATTGCTAGAGAATAAAGCGGAAGGGTCAGTGAGGAGGAAGTGACCACTGTTTCTGACTCCACTAGATATCGCTGGAATCCAATAACCTAAGAGAGAGGGAGATTTGCTAAGGTGTGTACACTCATGCTGGTCCATATATATTGAGTATGGGAATATGAGAGGAGTATAGCAGTCATTTTTGGGGGGTTGGGGGGGGGGCTCAGTCCAAAAGGGGACTCTAGCTGGAGAAGGCTCCTCGTTGATCTCTGAGAGTGCTGAGTGACGGTGTGGCTCTCCACCAGCACATCTTCAGAGGCTCTGCTGCAAATGCCTGTTAAGGACTCTATCCCACTGCCTTCTTAATGAAATCATTGAGCACTTAAATGCCAGGCTTTGTGCCACATGCTTTTCCAGTACAAGGTTAAGTCAAAGAGGTTCCAGTTCTTACAGGAGTGGGTTTATCCCAAACAAAATGCGTTTGAATTTGTCTCCAAGATCAGACTGGCTGCAGACAAGTTCCTTCAATAATGCACACTTCTCAGTCCTGTGAAGGGGCCTTCAAAACAATGGTCCAAGTAAAAGAGTGGTTTCCCAGGCGGAGCTACAGGGCCAGTTCAATTTGAGCCAGAGAGGACTGCTTGATAAGGCAGGGTGGTTGTTGTGGGGGCGTCAAAGTAGTAATCTTGCCAGATTTTCTCCAAGAACACAGGGCAAATGTCACGAGTGAAACAAAAGTCAGGGAAGTTTTACTGAAGATTTTTCTGTCCATGGTAACCATGCATCTGTTTCTTGTTTGAGGTTAACAAGGCTGTCTCGAATGCCCCTGAGAAATGTCACAAGATTCCCCTTGCAGTCGTGACCGTTTCCCTTCCAACTTTGTCAATGTTTCTGTCGTTCTCAAAACTCAAAAAAAAAAAAATTAAAACAACAGCAACAACATGATTTGAGTCCCTCAAGTGTTCTTGGTGGTATAACGAGTTACCAACATTTTGGGCTGCGAACTGCAAGGTCATCGGTTTGAAAACACAGCTCTGCTCCATGGGAGAAAGATCTTCTCATAAAGATTTAGTCTTGGAAACAGACAGGGGTAGTTCTCTTCTGTCCTAGGGATCAGCCCTTTGGAAGTGAGGTGTCTTTTTGTTTTGTTTTGAGGATATCGACACTGAAGTTTTGACCTGATGGAAATCAGAGGGCACACAGCTTTGTGGGGGAGGGTTAGAGAGACAGAACTGCTACCTTGAGGAGCACATAAGCATAAATAGAGGCATAATAGCTCCACATTTTGATGTTTTCTCCAGGAGAGGTCTATAATGTTGACCTATCCTCATACTACTGTACACAGAATTAATCTAAACCCATATGCACTGAAGAAGAAAAAATGAAGGCACACAGGACCTAATCTGCCATGGAAGCTTTCAACCCAAAACTCACTTTTTAAAAAAGGAAGAAATTAAGGCACAGACACATTCAAGTCACTGGCAGAGTTGGGTTTTATGGTTTTACAGATGCAAAGAAAAACCTTTCTGTTTGCCTCCTATTCTGAGCAACTCTCTCCTACCTCACCCCTCCCCTGGAACCTCTCGCCCACTCCCAGGCCTTTCCAGGCAGGAAGCCCATCCACCTCTCTTTTAGCCCAGGTCCTACAGTGTCTGCTGGCTTTGGAGCCTGGGGATGCTTCATTTCATCCCACAGGTTGAATCATATGGCCAGGACAGCACTTGGAGGTTGCTCAGCTGAGCTAGGACAGCGCTTCCCTTTTCTTTTTTTCATGCTTAGCAGGTAAGTTGATGGGCATACAATTGAGAGACAATTCAGGAGAGGACGCAACTTGTAAAGAACAGCGGGTGACTTAAGACAGCTCTTGCAGCACAATTTTGGAGCAAAATGGCTCTATTAGTGTAGCTAATATTATTATTTTTAAAAATCATCTTACCCGGGGCTCTTGCAGCTCTTAGAACAATCCGTACATCAACATTTGTGCATACGTTGCCATCATCAACTCCAAAGCATTTTCTTTCAACTTGAGCCCTTGGTATTAGCTAGCCTTTTCTCCCCTCCCTCCCCCATCCTCCCATCCTCTGAACTCTTGATCATGTATAAATTATTATTTTCATGTTCTATACTGTCTGTTGTCTCCCTTCACTCATGTTTCTGTTGTTCATCCCCCCTGGGAGGGAGGAATGTAGGTCGATCATTGCGATTGGTTCCCCCTCGCTACCCCTTGTCCCCCCATCTTCCTCCTACCATCATGGGTATCACCAATCAGTATTGGTCCTGAGGGGCTTATCTGTCCTGGATTCTGTGTGTTGTGGGCTGTTATCTGTACCAGTATACACACTCACATCTAGAACTGGGCCATGATAGTGGAGAGGGGATTTCCAATTGTCTACAGATGGGCTTGGGGTCTCCACTCCAACCCCCCTCCCTCACAATTGTTTGCTTGGTCTCCTCGTTCAGATGACGTTTACTATGACACTCGTTCTCACATCAAAGAATCCCCCACAGGAATGCTGGTGCCTTGCTCAAATCTGTGGCTTTTGCAACTCTCTTTTCCCCAGTTCTTCAAGTTTTCATTGAGTTCCTGGTTCCTGTCCCAGCAAACTTTTGAAACCAATTCAAAGTTCAATGAAATAACTACCATCAAGTCCTTCATCTGTCCATTATTCTTGGGAACCCAAAGGTGAGAGCATGCAGTCCCTGCCTCCAGGGGTTCGCGGGGCAGTTGACATTTGTAAAGCATCTTAAAACCTAAGGTCAAGAAGTCGGGTTACGCTGTCGCACGGGCCAAACACGGTATTCGCCGGCTCCCGTCTCTGGGCCTGGAAGCAGCAGAGGTGAAAAGGGGGCCGGGGTGTCAGCCAGGGCTTCAGAGCCCTCCTGGAGGGTGTCTGTGGGAAAGATACTCCTCCTCCAGACACTGTCCCACGGGATCCACCCTGAGTGCCTTCCTGCTCCAAATGAGTTCCAGCTTCCAGCTCGCTGGACCCCCAGATGAGGCCAACTACCTCGTACATGGAAAAATGGTTCCCCCAAATGCACCCCTCTCCCCCAAATTTGGAACTGCTCAACCCCTCCTTGCTTGCATTCAGAAAGCTCATATCTGGTTTTTATGGAATGACATGCCTTCTGTTCCTGCAGACCCCTAGCTCAAGCATATCCCTGGCCTTCCCATCCACCGTCTTCATGTGGGTGCTCACTGCCATCGAGCCAAGGTCCATGCACAGTGGCCGTGGGACGGGGTAGACCCACCTCCATGGGTCTCTGAGATGAAGTCTTTTCCAGAGTAGAGAGCCCCGTCTTTCTCCTGAGGAGCGCCTGAGAATCCCAAACTACTGACCTGGAGGCTGGCCACTCAATGTGAAACCACCGCATCACCAGAGCTGCCTCCCACACTGGAGGGGTCCCACCTCCAGCACTCTCGAGCAGCGCTAGCAATGGAAGCTGGTTTACAATGAGAAAAACTAGGCACTCTGATTTCCCTTCACTAGCAGATGAGTTAGAACAGCGGTTCTCAACCTGTGTGTCTTGACCACTTTGGGGAGGTCAAATGACCCTTTCACAGGGATCACCTAAGACTATCAGAAAACACATATTTCTGATGGTCTTAGGAACCGAGACACCACTCCTCTATCCGTCTCCAGACAGGTCCATCTACATGCAGAGATGCCTGGCGTGAAGACGGTGATTCATGCTACACCATGCTTCCAGACAATATTTCATTTCTTTGCATTTAAAAATAGCTATCTCACAATATAGAATCACACACTGTTTTATGATGAATCACTATGTTTTAATGATGTTCAAATGTAGCAATGAAAAGACATCCTGCCTATCAGATATTTACATAATGATTCATAACGGAAGCAAATTACAGTGATGAAGTAGCAATGAAAATAACTTTAGGGTTGGGGAGTCACCATACATGAGGAACCTATGAAAGGGTCTGGGCATTGGGAAGGTGGAGGACCACTGCCTTTGAGGCATTATAAGCACTATCATGGAGAGGAGAGAGAGAGAGCGAGAGAGAGAGAGAGTTTTCATGAAATTAACTTTAATGTTTACAGTTTACAAAGTTTGGAATTAGATCTCAAACATATTTAAACACATGGCATTCATCTCCTGCTCTGGATGTGGAAGGGGATCCAGCAACTCTCATGGATCAAAAATTCTCACAGCGTGTGTTACTGGCTCACCGCACAGCCCAAGTTCAGTGTGCTACAGGCACACACCATTTTTACTTTTTCTCAAATCCTGCCTTCCCTTGTGTCTGCCTGGATGTTTTTTCCCCAGCCAAAAATAATTCAGATGCCTTTCCATTCATTTAAAGGTGGTAGGAGGAAAAAGAAAAAAGTGTGTGTGTGTGTGTGTGTGTGTGTATGTGTGTGTGTGTGTGTAGTTCAATGTAATTCCATTTTAAGCGTTAATCTCCACTCCTCTTCTTTCCCTGGTGCTGACTAAATCTTGCCAGAGAGGGGGCAGAAATGCCATCTTCTGGGTGCCTTTTTCTGCAGGTCACTGCGAGTGGGAATTGACACCAGGGGAGTGAGTTTTGAGAACCAGGGGGCACAGGGGTAGAGTGAACTATCAACCATTCTTGCTTTTGAGCTCCTCCTCATAAGGTTGCTGTGCAGGGAGTTCTCCCCAACTTCTCTGAGACAAATGGATTCAGTTTTGATCAAGGCCCCCAAGTTCACAGATCAATATTGCTGGCTTTCCTTTGCTCAGAGACACCTCTCGTCAGGGAGGGGCTGGCAGTTCAGCTCAAGCCCAATGTCCAGGGCACTCATAGGAAAAACCTTCCCTCTTGCTCCAGGAATGGAGTCTCCAAATGGTGTAAACAACGGGTTAAGTACTCAGTTACTAACTGAGAGGTAGGTTAGCAGTTTGAGCTCGACTAGAAGAGGCTCCTGGCAATGGGCATTGAAAATTTTGAAAACTCTCTGGGGCACAGTTCTACTTTGCAACACACGGGGTCGCCCTTGACTTGATGGCTCTGGTCTGGGTTCTGGGTCTGCCCATTCAGTGGTCAGGGTGTAGGCCAGCCTCACATCACCCCCACTCCCATTCACCACATCAAAATTAAGAGTAGAAAACAGATGTAAGTCCACAGCCTAAGCAAGGCTGAAATGCACCTGTTTGTTTCTTGCAGACACCCCTAACCTCAACGCAGTCATTTTAGAACCCTTTCAAGGGATCTGCATACGGCTCCATTGTCCCCTGGGGCAGAGAAGGAAACATCTAAGACATTTCCCTCCACCCCTGCCCCCCATGTCGATAGCTAACTGCTTGACACATTTTTCTCACATTCCTCTTTTCCCACTTGTATCAACTGCAGGATGAGGTAGAGACAGCCATGTTGCTGGTGGGATCTGTGCTGTCAATGCATGTCGAGTCCTACGTGTGCTCTGTTTAAAAGGAGAAGCACTTTGGCTTGGCAGATATGATCCAAATCGATTTATATAAGGTGGTGAATGTACTCAAATGCTTAATCAAGCAGCATGTGTCTTTCACATATTAGAGCTGAATCTGATCCAAAACTTTTCCAGCAGAAAGAGTGTTTGTCCCTCCCACCAGACGGGATGGTTGGAAGAGGCCACAGGGAAACATGTGCAGGTTGGACAATGAAGAAGGGAGACTGGAGAGGAATTGACACATTTGATGTGTGGTGTTGGTGAAGAAGAGTGGCTAGGTCACGGACGACCTGTTTTGGAAGCACACCATTCTGTTTTGGAAGAATCCAGCTAGAATGCTCCTTAGCAGCAGAGATGGAGGGGGATGGGGGTGGGGAGGGGACAGGCTTCATCTCATTTGTGTTGGACATGTGGTCAGGAGAGAATAGTCCTTGGAAAAGGACATCGTCCTTGGTAAAGTAGAAGGTCAGTGGAAAAGAGGCGACCCTCACAGGTTGGGATAGGTGACTACTGGATGATCCACTCTCCTGTCAGCGCAGGATGCCAGTCTCTGACTCTGGTCATGGGAAAGGATGAGCTTCAGGGTGGAGACTCTGAGAACAGAAGGGTGGGAGGAAATTGGCCTGAACATGACAGCATAGAGAGTCTACGAATGGGTCTTAGGGCGGCCGTGCAGACATGATCGCTACCTCATCAGAACCACTCCACTGAGCCTCTGTGAATACTTTCATCCTTTGGTTCGTAGACAATTCTGTAATGTGTACCATGTCCCATTCTTGCCCAAGAGGGTATAGACGGAGCAGATCCTCAGTGCCTGCTTCTGAAAACTGTTCGTGGTACAAAAAGATCAAGTCCCTACAGTAGACTTTGTGAGCCCCCTTAACACAGTCTAACTTCCCTTTCGGTCATGATTGCCCCTGTCATGCTTGCTGTTGGTCGTGTTGGCTGTCTCCTAAGATGAGTGGGTTATAAGTTTGGCTGCTAACAAACCCATCGGCCCATCCCCAGAGCAGGACGATGTCCTGTACAGGCTTGCTCTCCGTCGGAGTGGGCTTGTGGCAGTGGGCTTGGTGTTTGCAGAGAGGAGCTGTGTTTCCTTCCTTCCTGATGGACCCTCCACAGTGAGTGCTGAGCTTAGACCCGATGCCCCCAAACCTGTGGCTTCCTGAAAAAGGAGGGAATCATGAGAAGGAGCTCTGGCAGGGAGATAGGGAAGAGCACAGGACAGAGCCTGCGTTTGGGATCCGAATACTGTCTTTTCTTCCAGGGAGCTCACCCAGAGGCCAGAGCTGAATTTGTGGGCAGCCCCCAGTTCTCTGAAAAACACCCCTGTTCCTGGGCTGACCCCTCTGCCTGTCACTCTCTTCACTACCAAAGTGGGTGTGGGGGTCAGGCATCTGCAGAAACAAAAGTCATCTGCTATCTGTCTACACGCTGTAATGCATGTGTTATAAGGAACTGGATCACACGGCTGTGGGGCTTGGCGGTCTGTTGGAAACTCGGGCAGGATTTCTATGTCACAGTTCTAAGGTCAAATCCCAGATCCTCTGGGAAGCCTTGGTCTGGTTTGACAGCCTCACCCATGTTAGGAAGAGTCATCTAAATGTCAACTGATGGCAAATGTTAACCAAATTGGCCCAAAACCAAAACAGCAGCATCTAGAGAACTGTTTGGACAAACAGCACCAGAGCCCGGTCAAGATGGCACAAGCGGCTTCAAAAGAATTGTGTTTCCCCCACCCGCTCCTGTCCGCCGCCTCACCACCGGCCTAGCGTTTCACTGGTGTTCAGGTTTATCCTTCCTCCTTATGGCTTTTTATGATGATAACTTCCAACGGGGTGGGAGCAGAGGGCATCTGATCATGTAAGTACAAAGTCACTTCCAACCTCACTCTTAGGCAAAAACAGAACGTATGCATATCCTTGGGAAATTCATTCTGCAGACAAGACCACGTTACATAGGTGCATGCCTGTCTCGGTGTTTTACCTGGTCTCCTTTCAGAATTTCTACCCTTCAGTCTAGAACAGTGTTCTCAACCTTCCTCATGCCACCGCCTCTTCATACAGTTCCTCATGTGATGGTGACCCCCAACCATCACATTAATTTCCTTTCTCCTTCATCCCTGTCATTTTTCTACTGTTAGGAATCGGGCGACCCCTGTGAAAGGGTCGTTTGATATCCAAAAGGGTCACGACCCAAAGGTTGCGGAGAATCTACAGAGTTCTTAAAAGGACTCACGGTAGCAAAGTTTTTTTTTTCTTTTTAAAATCATTTTGTTGGGGGCTCATATAACTCTTAGCACAATCCATCCATCCATTCATTGTGTGACAAGCACATTTGTACATTTGTTGCCTTCACCAATCTCAAAACATTTGCTTTCTACTTAAGCCCTTGGTATCAGCTCCTCATTTTTCCCTCCCTTTCCACACCCCTTAGCTCATGCACCCTTGATAATTTATAGATTATTATTATTTTGTCATATCTTCCAATGTCTCTCTTCACCCACTTCCCTGTTGTCTGTCCCCCAGGGAGGAGGTTATATGTAGATCCTTGTAATTGGTTCCTCCTTTTTACTCCACCTTCCCTCCACCCTCGGGTATCACCACTCTCACCACTGGTCCTGAAGGGATCATCTGTGCTGGATTCCCCATGTTTCCGGTTCCTATCTGTACCAGTGTACATCTTCTGGTCTAGCTGGATTTGTAAGGTAGAATTGGTGTCATGATAGTTGGGGGGTTGGGGGAAGGAAGCATTTCAGAACTAAAGGAAAAGCTGAGCCCTGGTAGCTTAGTGGTTGTGTGCGGGACTGTGGCCCACAGTTCAAAACCAGCAGCAACTCTCCAGGAGCAAGGCTGGGCCTCCTACTCCCACCAGGGCAGTGATGCAAGGGGAAAAAAAAGAACTAGAGGAAAGTTGTATGTTTCATCATTGCTGCACTGCACCCTGACTGGTTCATCTCCTCCCACAACCCTCCTGTAATGGGGTCCTATTACCTACAGATGGGCTTTGAGTCTCCAATCTGTACTTCCCCTCACTTATAATGATGTAATTTTTGGTTCTTTGATGCCTGATACCTGATCCCTTTGACACCTTGTGGTCACACAGGCTGGTGTGCTTCTTCCATGTGGGCTTTGTGGCTTCTGAGCTAGATGGCCACTTGTTTACTTTCAAGCCTTTTAGAGCTCAGACTCTGTATCTTTAGATAGCCGGGGACCATCAGCTTTTGCTTATGCACGCATCAGTCTTCAGTGATCATATCAGGAAGGTGGTCACACAATGATATGATTTTTTGTTCTTTGATGCCTGATGCCTGATTCCCTCAGCACCTCGTGGTCACACATGCTGGTGTGCTTCTTCCATGCACAGTATGGCAGTCTCTTCCATTCCAATGGCAGGCAGAGGAGAGAGGACGGAATGATGCTCTTTCCCAATGTGTGACACTCTGGGCCAATGAGTGAACATTTGGTGCTCGAGTGTACGCCGATCAAATGGACGTCTTGTTCTTCAATTGCAATGTCACTTAAATCCAAGATTCTTATAAATACCAACATCTTACATGTGATTATTTTCTTTGTAGCATAAAGTCAGCATAGTTGGGTTCATCTATTGATCTTAGAAAACATGGCCATCGTTTTTCTTTGGAGGTTATCTTATCTTTAAAACAAACTCACTGCCACCGTCGAGTCAATTCTGAAGAGTGACCCTTTAGGGCCACCTAGAACTACCCTGGTAGGTTTCTGAGACAGACCAGCAACGTCGAGAGGACGGTAGATTGTCTTCCCGTTCTTCTAGAGAATGGTTCATGGATTGGACCTGCTCACTCCACCAGTCGTGGATCCATTACGAGTGTCAAAATTTAATCCAAAGAGAGCATTACATTCGGCCTATGCGAATGGACCACGTGGAACTCTCAAGCATTCTCACAGTAACCAAAGACATAAAAACCTCATCATGGTCACAGCTTACTCAAAATCTTCCTGATCAGCACAGAGTTGCATAATATGCCGTAGAATTAGAGTAGAGATCATGGAATTGGAGTTAGTCACATTACAGTCAGCCACTCATTCCCCCCCCCCCCAACAGCTGACAAACAAATACCCTTTTGTTTTTCACTCACTGTGATTACTGCAACCCACGGATAAAGATCCCAGTGGGACCTCTGCTCCTCCACTGGGCTCTAACATGCTCTTCCCATCTCCTGCTCGGCAGCCCTGTGCTGGATGGCAGGCGCCATGAGACTCTCTGTGGGTTTGCCCCTCTAAATCCAGGAGCCCTGGTCTGTTCTTTCATTTCAAGCAGCAAGGACATTGATTTCCATTGCCAGTAGCTTCCACTCAGACAATCCCCCTCAAACAGGATCCAGTTACCTGGTCCCCAGTCAGGAAACCTTCCACTGGGGTGGGGTGGGATGAGGTGGGGGAGGGAGTGCTCTCCAAGGCGGTGACCCCAGACTGGTGTCATTGTGCAGAGGAGTGCTCCATCCATTACAAATGACATCAAATCACACCTAGTTTGGCCATCAGCCTGTCTGGGAGATTGGGAGGTAGACCAGGGCAAAACTGTGCTCTGTTTGTCTGTGTCTTTCCAGTTCCCACACAGGAGGTAGTCTGGGTTCGGGGAAAGATTAAATAAAAGGGGGACGACTTGATAGTCCCGAGCCCAAGGTCATTGGATAGCCATCAGGATTTCCTGCTTCCCTTGAGTCATTCATTGAAATATGTGCCTAAGAAAATGCGGGAAGCCTGGTCTTGGGAGACTGTGGTGCTCTGGGGTTGAGACACATACTTGGGTTGTCTATCAGAAAACGCAGCTCAGCATCAAAGGGCTCTGGTCCCTCAGCCCACAATTACTGCAGCAAAGACCTTCTCCAGCTGCCACAGAACCAGGTGAGTTTCCAGCTGAGGAGACCTGGGCAGACGGTCCATGCTCCCTCCCACTTGTCAGCAGAGGGACAGGATGGAGGGAGCAGAAAGACTCTGGTGGGGAGCATGACTGTGAGCCATGCCAGGCTCCCTGCAACACAGTTGACAACAAAAGCCCACCCTCCCTCTGCATGTGCATGTTCCCAGGGGTGTTCTCCCACCCATTCCTATCTCAGTGGTCTTTGCCCCACCTCAGGAGTTGTTGAGCAGTAGGAAGCGCAGGGGAATCCTGGCCGCCAGGGTATGCTCTGTGCTTTGTGCACGGTGACAGCAGGGGGCGCTGCTGACATTGGTAATGTTAAGGGGCCAGGTAGGTGGAGGTAGTCCCAGATCCTGTTGTCTGTCCAGGCAGCAGAGAGAAGGGAAGGCCATGATCAGGGCAATTTAACCCTAGAGAAATGTCCATTTCCCACTCCCAGGTCTTGACTAGAGGAGCAGCTGGTATTAGGGTGAGGATCGATAATTAAACCAGTGAATGAAGAGACCCTGGCCTGAAGCCTGAATTTGTTATCAAATGGCACATATATACATCTGTATTGACTATCAATATACATAAATGTGTGTGTTTGAAATGAATATGTGTGTGTCATTCAAGACTCCAAGTCCACTTCACTTTTACTCCCCCATCCCTAGTGCCCATTTTTGGCCCCCCAGTTAATATTTAGATCTGCAGGGTAAGGAATCTGGAGCCTCCCAAACCCCCACCCCACCACCATGAAGCAATTTGATTTGTATTGTATGTATTTTTTTTCATGCTCAAGCCTCTTTTTTTGTTGTTTTGGTCTCCCCCACCTCTATCCCCCGACTCACATATGTCAACGTATATTTTGTTTGGTCATTGTTTTGTCCAGGCTCACTGCCCTCCTGCAGAAATGTCCTGCCAGCAGAACCAGCAGCAGTACCAGCCCCCACCCAAGTGCCCCCCCCCAAAGAGCCCCACAAAGAGCTCCACTCCAGTTTTCTCTGGCTATGCTTCAAACTCTGGGGGCTGCCATGGACCCATCTCCTTGCCCAGCTCCTGCTTGAGCTCCACTCTCGGCTCCAGCCTGAGCCCCCACAGATGCCACAGGTCCCACCGGTGCAGGCACCAGAGGCTCCAACTGCAGCGATGATGGCAGCGGTCTGCAGGCCAGGGGCTCTGGCTGTGGCCCCAGTTCTGGGAGTGACTGTGGACCTAGGCAAAAATTAAAGCAAAACTATTTGAAAGCAAAAGATTTCTGTGTGCCTTGAACGAGTCCCAGTTCACTCTCCTTTACCCCTTCCCCTTGTAATTACCGTTTGAAAGTTTCCTTGGAGAAACCTCCCCTCAGATGGTTCCTCCTGCTGGTATCTAAGATTCCAATGCTCGTTTCTTGCTTTCTCTTTGTCTCTGTAAAAAGTAAAAGGTGTTTTGCTCCTTGCAACCTTTGTCTAATGTGTTTCTTTCCTTTACACACCCAAGGCCATCCAGAGCAGCACCGACCCCAAGTGTGGATGCAGAATCCTGTCTCAAAAATAGTAATGTAGCATTGAAAGACTTTGTTAAAAAAAGAAAGCATGAAAAAAAAAAGAGAAAGCATGCAGAATGGGGAGAGATACTTAGTAAGGACGCAACAGACCATGGATTATAACTCCTATGGAATTTTACAAACTTACAACAAGAAAAAATGAATAGCTCTCAGAGAAGGTGAGCAGAGGGGCTGAACAGACAATTCACAGAGGATGATACTTGAATGGCTAACAGACACCTGATGAAATGCTCCCCACCCCCAGTCATCCAGAAAATGCAGGTCAAAACAACCATGAGATACCACCCAGTGCCCATAACTGCAGCCAAATTTTTTTTAAAAATGAAAAACAGAAGAGCAAATGTCGGTGAGGATATGGTGACATGGGAACTCATCTCCACGGCTGGCAGATTCGTACATGTGGGTGACCACTGGAGAAGCCAATATGGCGATTCCTAAAACAGTTGGAATTTGAACTGCCATATGACCCAGCAAAACCATTACCATTACAGGGCATATACCCCCCAAGAAATAAGAGGCAGATCATGAGCAGATGTTTGCGCTTCCATAGCACAGTTCCCAGTAGCTGGAAACAGCCTACATCCCCACCAGTAGAAGAGTGGATAAGGGAACTCTGTGGCATGCACACAACAGAATAGTATGCATCCTACAAAAACAGCCGTGTGACCACACCTCAACACATGTACTGAGTGAAGTTA
>PVJH01043336.1:0-13678 GCA_004026705.1 Nesogale talazaci | reverse complement strand
TAGACCTTAATTCCACGATCCGGGATTCGATCTCGTGCTGCTGGCTTTCCACAGGTGGGCTGAGGACTGGCTCGCTTTGGTCCTGAAACGAGGGGGCTCTAAGTACACCCTGGAGCCCCTCGGTGGCGCCCAAGGTTTAGTGTTCTGTTGCGACCCACAAGGTTGCAGACCCGCCCACAGGTGCCGTGGAGCCCAGTCCGGCGGCGGCCGGTTTCCAAAGGGTCACAGCCTCGCAGGCTCTGGGGAGGAGCATTCGAGTCTGCCCGCGTGCCTCGCCAGGGGTCAGAGCTGATCCCCACCCCCCCCTGGCTGATGTTGCTGTCGTTCGTTTGGGTGAGCACATTCGAGCACATTCTGAGTTTTCCTCCCTGAAATCTAGGCCTAAGAGGACATGAGGGGACGAGGTGAAGCCTCTCCTGAGGCATGCCCCCTCGGACTGTCCCAGGGCTCCCAAAGTGACCCCCGAGCGTTCCTCACCAACTGAGCCTTCTGAGCCCAGGTCAGGATTCTTTTTTCCTCCAGAAGGAGATTGAAGATCAGTTCGGCCAGTTGGGCAGGGCCCTTGGAATATGCCTGATGTCGGAGAAGGGTTGACCCGATTCAATGACTCTCACCGACCCACCGTCTCAGAGTCTCCCACCAGCATCCCCTCCGTGGTTCTTCCCTCTTCCAAGTACCTAGACCCTTCCTCGTTCACCGGGAGGTCCCCCAGGCCTTAATCCCCGTCCCCTCCCATAGGGTCCCCTGTCTGTCGGCCACTGGCCTCATTCCCAGCCCCCTTCCCTTTGGACCTCCAGTTTCGGCTCCGTATTTCAGTCCCTGCGCCACTACACTGAGGCCCCGCTCCTGCCTCGGCTTCTAAAGCACCTGAATGTCCCGGGCAAATTTTCTCAAGTTGTGCTGCAGCAGCAGGAACTCGGGGTCCTGTCTGTAGGGGCTATATTCATAGTTGAGCTGGTCCAGGAAGTGGAAGAAGAGCATCTTGGCCTTGGAATCGTCGCTGTTCAGGACAGCCTCCTGCCTGGGGACCAGCAGGGGCCACTCTGAACGTCTCGGCAAAGGGTGCTGCTGCCCCGAGGAGGCCTCCCTGGCCCTGCCCACCCTCGGTGCGTCCAGGGCCCGGGCGACTCGGAAGAAAGAAATGATCTTTCCCACCCCAATCCCCATGGCCCGCAGGCCTCACCAGTTCTGGTCTTCGATCCAGGAGGCCAAGTACTGTCGAATGTCCATCGGCAGGAGGCTCTCCGAGTAAAGCTGGTGCAGTTTCTCCAAAAACGGGCTGTTGAGCGTCTGCAGCATCTCCCACTGGGCCATGTGGAGTCTGCGGATACACAGTCCCAGGTGGGAAACGGGGTGGACTCCACCAGAGGTTCCTAAATGTCGGCCTCCGGCCTCCTGCTCAGGATCATAAATGATCACTCTGCACCCCGCTGACCATGAAACACGTTCGGCCGCAAGTCCATCATCCCAGATACAATCTGTTTTTGTAGCCCTTCCAACCCCCGGGATTTCCAGGCCCCAGCCCCGAGGACTGGGTGTCACCCACTGTGGGAAATACTGGATTAAACCATGCACTGTCTGTGATTCCTCGCTGCTAATTTTTTTTTTTTGGGGGGGAGGCATCACTGCCCTCTGGTGGTCGTGGGAGCCACCCAGTGCCGCTCCTGAGAGCCGCTGCTGGATTTGAACTGCCAAGCCCGCGGGTCGACGCAGTCCCGCACTCAAGCCCTTACGCCACTGGGCCACCTCCTGCTGCTAATTTAAAAATGGCTAATTACATGTACAGCCACTGCTCGAGTCAATATGGCACGATCTAAAGTCCCTGCAAGAGAAATCCCAAAGAACCCAGCACTAAGAATCCGACTGGGCCTATGCCCTAAAAAAGGAAGAGCCCAAACCACACGTGACAGAGGCAGTCCCATGTCCATCGCGGCTCTGTTCACCACGGCGAGATGTGGGGGCCAGCCCCAGGCCTCCTCAACAGAGGGCTGGATGAGGAGGCGTCGGTACCTGAGCGCCCTAAGAGACTACCCATCTTGACACAACAACGATGAAACGCGAAGCCCCGCGTGACCTGGACGGACCTGGGGGCCGCTGTGCTGAGTGAGGTCAGTCAGTCACAAAGAGGCACATCCCGTCCCAGGCCACGGGGCTGCGCTGAGATGCAGTCGAGTTGGTTCTGGCTCACCGTGACCCGAGGTGTCACCAAACCCAACACTGCCCGTCCTGGGCCGCCCTCACGAGTGTTCCTTGAGCCCGTGGGTTCAGCCACTGGGTCGACCTATCTGGTGGAGGGCCCCCCGCTTTTTCACTGCCCCCCTACTTTGCCAAACACGGTGCCCCCTTCCAGGATCCCGACACCTGGACACCCACGTCCACGGTGGTACTACTTTGGGTACCACAAGGTGGGAGCGGCTGGAAAGGATCCACAGATACACAAAAGACGCCATGGACACACAACAGAACGAGGAGCTGGGCGTGCCTCCTCCTGGGGGAATCTTGAAAACACCCTGCTGAGTGAGAGCAAAGACACCACCCTCCGCCATTAGGACAGGGGGGAACGGCCCTGGTGGGTTTCTGAGACCCTAACTCTCTGGGGGGGGGCGGGGGGGAGGAGGGAGCCTCCTCTTTCTCCCATGGAACGGCTCGTGGTTTTGAACTGCTGACCTTGTGGTCGGCAGGTCAACTTCAGACCACTCTGCCGCCGGAGCTCCAAGTGCTGTAAGCCAGTTACAGAAGACAGATACTGCATGGTCTTAGTTATACGACACAAATGAACATGGAGAACAAAGACTATTAGATGTCATCAGGTGGGGGGGGGGTGTAGAAGCACTCGAGCCAACAAACAAAAACGCACCCCCCCTCCCCACCACCACCGTTGAGTCAGGGCTGACTCACAGCCAGCCCTGTAGCTGTTCCCAGGAGTGCCAGGCCCAGCCTTTCTCCTAAGGAGCTGCAAAGGCCGGGTGGCCACGGGGACTGCAGTCCAACACGTGACCACCATGCCACCAGGGATCCACAGGGGGCATAATCAACCTCACTGAATTGCACACACAGACATTATTGAAAAACCCCACTAAGTGAACCGATCGAACCTTAAACTTACCTGTAGTAGACTTAGGGAACCCACCAACGCCCTTGGACTTCAGGTGAAACACCCTAGAGTGAGAAGCAGCAGATGACTGCTACCCCGAGGTTATAGACTCAGCAGTCAGTGGGCGTTGGCTTGAATTTCCTGCTTTGAAGCTACCGAGGAAGGGAGGCCCAGGACTACCATACAGTGATTACTTAATACCCTCCTTGATTTCTGAAGACATGTCTTAGTCTGGTAGGCCTGGTGCTGGCTCTCGAATAAGCATTACTGAAAATGCTGCCCTCTCCCTCCCTCCCATTATTTGTGTAATTAGTGCCCAGTCACTGATGAGCTTAGTCTCTACAAGTCAATAATTCATGTAGTACAGGCTGGCCTGTATACACCTAAAATTTCCTCTTCTCAACAGTGCTTAAAATTCTGTATCATTGGCTAAATTTCTAAATTAATCAATGGAATCACTCAATATTCCAGGAGGATGACTGATGGTGTTCTCCAACATAAACTGATAATGTCTCCTAAGTGAACTAGAGACATAGATAAGCCAAAACTACATGAATGGCTTTGGGGCTCACACTTAACTCTAGCCCCAATCTCAGAAGAACCAGTTCTTATGACACGGCGCCTCTACTTGTTGCTCGACCTCATGAAGAGATCACTCACTGAACTAAGACAGGAGTGCTGAAGCAAAGCGTGGTGAAGAAAGCAGATGGAGGGCTGAGGCCCGGTGGAGTAGTGGTTGTGCGCGGGACTGCGGCCCACTGGGACAGAGGTTCAATTCCAGCAGTGGGGCTGGGCCTCCTACTCCCACCACCGGAGAGCAGTGATGCCCAAAAAACAAAAACAAACAAACAAAAGAAACCAGATGGAGACCGGCTATCAGGAAACATAAGTGTCTGGAGTCCTTTTTTGGCGGGGCGGGGGGAATCACTGCCCTCTGGTGGGGTTGGGAAGCCCAGACTTGCTCCTGGAGAGCTGGATTTGAACAGCCAGCCCTGTGGGCCTCTGTCCCACACTCCACCAGGGCTCAGCCATGTCTGTAGTCTTAAAGGCTTATCTTCCAACAAGCGGCCATATAAGCAAAGCATCAACTGAGACCACATGGAGGAAGGGCACCAGCCATAGTTTGTTTGTTTTTTTTTTTTGGGGGGGGCATCACTGCTCTCCGGTGGTGGGAGGAGGAGGCCCAGCCCCACTGCTGGAATCGAACCTCCGTCCCAGTGGGAGCTTTTATTTTTTTATTTTATTTTATTTTTTTGGGCATCCCTGCTCTCCGGTGGTGGGAGGAGGAGGCCCAGCCCCACTGCTGGAATTGAACCTCCGTCCCAGTGGGCCGCAGTCCCGCGCACAACCACTACGCCCCCGGGGCTCAGCCCGCCAACGTTTATTTTTGTTGCAGCCTGGACAGAACCGAGCAACACAGCAAAGCAGGTACATCTGTGCTCTGCAAAGTCACATGCTTTCATTACAGAGCAAAGCAAAATGTTTGCAATGGAGAAGAGTCTCTTCCACCAACACAATAAGCTGCCACTCTACCTCTGGGAAGGAAGAACGAGGAAGGGCAGGGTTGGGGCTGGGGGTCGGGGATGGGGGGCTGCGCTTGCAGGCAAGGGAGATTCTTTTTTTGCGTTTCGTTTGTGAGACTCCTATTTTTTAACTTGATTTTTTAAATCACTTATTGGGGCCTTGTACAACTCTTATCACAATCCATTATGTCAAGCATATTTGTGGATTTGTTGCCATCATCATTCCAAAACATTTTATTTCGACTTGAGCCCTTGGTATCAGCTCATTTTTTCCCCTCCTTCCTCACCCCCCCCAGACTCTTATCTTTAACTTTAATCTTTTTAGTAGTTCTTGGCTTAAAAAACGAAGTTGATTGTGGTGAAGGATATCAGCATATAATTTAAAAAATGTCCATCTTAACTCCCTCCAAATGTACAATTCAGGAACATGTCACATTCGCCACATGCTTGGTGACATAGATAAGAATGGTGGCAATGTCATGAAGATGGATTGATACGACTGATGGATAGGTGATCATTGTCCTGCTCTAATTTGTCTTGCTTTTTTGGGGGGCCATCACTGTCCTCTGGCGGGAGTGGGAGGCCCAGCCTTGCTCCTGGAGAGCTGCTGCTGGATTTGAAATGCCAACCCAGTGGGCTGCAGTCCCGCACTCAACCACCACGCCACTGGGGCTCGGCCCCATCCGACTCTAATTTCGTGTCTGTTTGAAAAGTATCATTAAATCTAGAAGCCTCACATGCTGGAGCTAAAATGGTGCACTCTGAATTCGCACCAAATGTACCTGCACTGCTTTTAAGCGGCAAAACACCAGAGGTTTCAGTTCTCCAGGAAGTGATCGGCTGAAATTCACAGAGGAGAGCAATCTGTAGCCGCTCCAGATTTAAATAAGAGGTGGGGGTGGGGAGATTTAAACACGAGAGAAAACCCTGGACTCCCCAAGTGGACGTAAAACCCTGGGAGGTGAGGGACCGGGCCCCTCGTTTGCCTCCAGTCTCCTCTCTCTCAGGCACGCACTCCCCGCCACGGGGCCGATTCCGACTCAGTGCTGACCCTACAGGGCAGGGGAGAGCTGCCCCCCACCCCACCCCCGCGGGGAGGGGGGGGGGCGTTCCCCAGACGGCTCTTCTTTCCCGGAGGAGAAAGTCTTTCTGCAGAGGAGCAGCTGCTGCTTCCGAACTGCGGACCTCGGGGCTATTCGTCCAATTGGTAACCACTCTGCCTCCCCGCCCCCCCGGCTCGTTTCGCCCTTCTGTGTTCGACGCTGTCCACGCAGCGAGGAGAAACCGCATCTCCCTTTGCACAGGGACGAACACTGACCCGAAGGCTGCAGCGCGGGCTGGGACGGCCACGGACCCCCCCGGGTGACCACCCTCACCACCGGCCCCCGCCCGCAGCCCCGCGCGCGCGCTCCCCGCCAGTACCTGCTTGGGCTCGCAGGCCCCGCTCCCTCCTGTGGCGCGTGGACTCGGCTCCCAGGACCCGCGATGGGTCTGTCCCCGGGACCTCCGCCCCGCGCCGGGTCTTGCACCGCCGCGCAGGCCTGCCCCTCGGGAGCGGGACTCGGGCGCCCTCCCCCCGGCGGCAGCTCCGTCCAGCCGGCCCCGGACTCCCCGAAGCGGCGCGCTCATTGGTGCCGCCACGACTCCTTCCTCCCGGTGGGGGCGGGACAGACGAGGTCGGGGGCGGGGAGGTGGGCGGGGGCAACCACGCCCCGGCCGCAGCGATTGGTGGGACGGGCCCCTCTCGCCCCGCCCCCGCCCCCGCGGAGGGTGGGAGCCCAGTGACAGGAATGGCCGACGTCTGCAACAGCTGATTTCGGAGAATCGGCGCCACGCGCTGGGAAGCGAGACTGGCCGGGAACCCTGCAGATGCGCGGAGGAGAAGGCAGGGGGTGGGATCCACAGGAATGCCGCCTCGCAGGAACCGGAAGGGGAGGGGGGAGCTCATCCAAACACTAGTGACCACGGAGGCTGCTGCGCCTTTGGAAGTCCCTGCCGTTTCCAGCACCGCCTTCCTCCTGCGCAAGAAAGCCCAGATCTGCAATTGGAACACGCACGTGCACATTGTCAGAATAGTACATTTATCCCGTGTTTGTGGGCCTTCGAGTCGAGTTTTCATCAGGCAGCTTTTATTTTGTGTGTGCTGCCTCTGTATACCCTAAGTAAGGCCCACCCCCCACCCCCACCCCCAGCTGCAGGATCCAAGAACTGGCGCTTGAGTGGGGCCTACTACCTCCGACATCTCTGCGTCCACAGTCCTTGTCCCCACACCCAGGACACTGGCACCTGTGGTGTCTGTGCGGTACATTTGGTGGCAGAAAGAAAGAAAGAAGGCAGAGGCAGAGGTTTATTTCAGAGCTCCCTGGCGAGGTTCATGGGTCCTTAAATTGGGGCCTGACAAGTTGTGCCAGAGCTTCCTGAGCTTCTAGGGCAAGGTTCACGGCCCCCTGGGGCCCGTAAAATTGCCCTGAGAAAGAGGTGGAGAGTTTTATAGCTCAGGTCTCCAGGGAGGGAATTAGGGAATTTTCCACTGCAACTTTGTTGTCTACAGATCGAGAGCTAAGCAGTCATGTCCAATGTTATCTGCAACGGCTGGCTCCTTGCATCTGGGCTTGAAAACCACCAAAGTGGGGGGGGGGGAGGGGGGACTGGCCTCTTGCAGCATCCTTGAAGTGTTTTCACCAGCTCCAGATATCTGCGCTCCCGCCTGCCCTGCCAGCCTCAGCTTCTGCCAACAGTGCCCACCCGTACTCCTGGCTAGCCTCTGGCATGGGGGTGTTCGTCTCATAGAAATAGTGAATCAACTGCTGGACCCCAGCCTTCACTGCAGGCTTCAGGGCAGCACTGACCAGCAGTCCTGTGGGACCCGCAGACAGGCCAGCCATGGTCATCAGCAGGTCATAACCCAGATCTACAGCTCCTTCTTGGCCACGTTCCCTGGCTTTGTCCATGCAGTCCTGAGCAGCGTAGTACAAAGACGTGCCCAAGTTGTAGTAGGCACCCACCGTGGGCACCCAGCGGAGGATGCTCTGCACGGTCTCTTCCTGCTGTTGCTCACAGTCTCCGGGGTGAGGGACGGAACGCCGGGCTCTCTCTGGGCCTGGCCGCTCCCCAGCCAGTAGATGCAAGGCCAAGGTCAGGGAGTCCTTGGAGCCGGCCTTTGGTACGCTTTCGCCTCTCTGGAGCCCTCTGAGATGGTGGAGGAGGAGCTGTGTGGCTTTCACGCCTCCCAGGTGGTACAGCTGGCGCTCCACAGCCCAGCCATCAGCCTGGCAGCCCGCCTCCTCCAGGGCATTCCGCAGGGCCAGGCCTACCAGGAACCTGGGCAGAGGGGCCAGGTGGCTGAAGCCAGGCAGGGACTTTGGGAGCAGGATCTGGCAGAGCAGGGGATCTGAGAAGGGTGGCTGGGACCCCCTGGAGGGCAGGCGCCTCGGGGTCTTTGCCGGGGCTCCAGATGACGTGGCCTCGACGGGGCAGAGCAGGAAGGCGCAGAGAAGCAGCGCGGTGGACATGAGGATAGGTCGGAAGCCGCCCATGGCTGGAATAGAGGACTCTGGAGCGGGGAGAGGCACAAAACACACCCAGTATTTCCCGAAGCTGGGTGGTCTGAAGGGAGCCTAGTGACTCAGGGGGCAGCTCCTCTGTCAGCCCCAAGGGACGGGCCTAGGGGATGAGCGGGACCCAATTCAGCCACAGCTAAGCGCCCTGCCTTGGAGTCAGCTTCCACCCACGACCCTTCCAGTGTCCCAGAGAGCTTCGCTCCTGGGAGCGTCCCGGGCTGCCATTCTCACAGGAGCAAACAGCTAGCCCCTTCTTTTGCGGCACTCCCGGATAAGCTTTAGGGTAGCAGTCAAGGGCCGACCCTTGGCAACCCCCTCCCAGGGACCCCCACCCACTTCTAGGGGTCCCAGGTTACCTCACAGTCTGGTCAAGGGGAAGCGAGGTTACCCTGGCCGGTCTGGTTGCTTCTCAGTCCCGCTCAGCCCAGTTGCCCACACGTGAGCATGGGGGAGATTTGCTTTCCTGGATGACCAGGGACCCAGGCAACATGCCCTCTGCAAATATTTGTCTCCGGACTGCTTGCTCAAGCCCTGTCCTTTGGTGACACCCTCATCCTTGATTCCGAAAGCCCTCTCCTGTGGCATTCCCTGCATAGAAGCCAGGGAGAACCAGAGTCCAGCGCCACGCCCTCCCCACCAACTCCCGGCCATCAGGTCAATGCCCCTAGAGGTCAGGGTGGAGCTGACCCTGTGAGTTTCTGAGACTGTGACTCTTTTTTTTTTTTTGGTTTTTTGGGCATCACTGCCCTCTGGTGGTGGAAGTAGAAGGCCCAGTCTTTGCTCCGTGGAGCTGGAATTGAACCTCCATCGCAGTCCCGCGCACAACCACGATGCTACCGGGGCTCAGCCTGGCTTTTTTTTTTTTTGGCATCACTGCCCTCTGGTGGGAGTGGGAGGCCCAGCCTTGCTCCTGGAGAGCTGCTGCTGAATTTGAACCGCCAAGCCAGTGGGCCGCAGTCCCACACTCAACCACGACACCTCAGGGGCTCAACCTTCACGAGGGCTTTTTGAAGAGAGATGAGACCTCTGTAATTCTCTTGTGTTTTCTTTTCTCAGCTTAAAAATGAAGTAAGCAAAAAAAAAAAAAAGGGGGGCTGAGCCCCGGTGGCGTAAGTGGTTGGGTGCGGGACTGCGGCCCATGAGCTTGATGGTTCAAATCCAGCGGCGGCTCTCAGGAGCAGCGCTGGGTGGCTCCCACGACCACCACCAGGGCAGTGATGCCCACAAAAAAAAAACAAACAAACAAACAAAAAAAGGGCTGAGCCCCGGTGGCGAAGTGGTTGTGAGCGGGACTGCAGCCCACTGGGACGGAGGTTCAATTCCAGCAGTGGGGCTGGGCCTCCTACCCCCACCACCGGAGAGCAGTGATGCCCACACACACACACAAAATGAAGTAAGCAAATGAGAGCATCGAGTTTGGCATTTAGAAAGTGTACGGAAGATAAATAAGGAAAAGTTAAAAATGTCTTGCACTCCTCCAGACCGCGTGTATGGCGTCTGCCCTGACTCGTGGAAATCTCATGTGGATTCGCACAGAGCTCCAGGGGGGTTGCCTTGGCTGTTTGGGGGGAGAGTAGATTGACGGATTTTTCTGCAGGGGTCCCCTCCCTGATGGGCTTCCACCGTCAACCCATGGATTAGCAGCCTCCCTCCCTAATGTTCGCATTCCCACAACGTCTGCCTGCTATGCCTCAAAACAGCCAAACCCTAACCCAACCGATAAGTCAAAGTGGAGTGGCTGCACAGAGGTCCCCAGCCTGTCAGTCACCATGGGAGCAGCTGGTGGGTTTGAACTGCCGACCTCGTCACACACGGAACACCCGTCTGCATCCACGACAGGAATCGAGAAGACTCACCAGGGCGCTCACAGATCACCAAGATGCGGATTGAAGAAGCAGCTTTTTATTCTGCTGTTTTGTTTTGAAAATGGGCAGCCCCGAGCCTCTGGTTGCAGAAGGAGGAAGCGCATGGCAGGCGGATGACAAGCAATGAGAAGAACCTGCAGGCTTTTGCAAACCTCAGGTGCCACCCAGTTGGTTCTGGAGCACAGTGACCCACATCCCATGGAACTCAGCACTGCCCGGCCCCGGCCCTTCCTCACCATGGTCGTGGTGAACCCCCCGTGGCAGCCCTTCTCTCGTGTGCTTCCCCTCTCTTTATTTTACCAAGCACGACCTCCTTCTTCAGGGACTGGTCTCTCTCGGGAGCACCTCCAGGTTAAGTAAGCTGGAGTCTTGCCGTCCTGGCTTCTAAGGCGCATGCGGGCTATCTTTCTCCCAAAGCTGGATGTGTTCATTCTACCGACAGTTCATGATAGAGCTAATATGCATGGCCAACACCACGATGCAAAAGGGGTCAATTCTGGGTCTTCTTCAGTCCTTGTCCAACTTCCAAATCCGTGAAGGCACCTGAAGATATTCTGCTTGGGACAGGCACGTCTGAGTCCTCCACGTAACATTTTCCCTCCTATCTACTAAAGGCACATTATTTGATAACTTTCTTTTTTTGGGGGGGGGGGCATGACTGCCCTCTGGCGGTCGTGGGAGCTACCCAGCGCTGCTCCTGAGAGCCGCTGCTGGATTTGAACCGCCAAGCCCGCGGGGCTCAGCCCTGTTTGATAACTTTCTAAAGGAAGCTGGGGGTATGGATGGGAAAAGTAGGGACCAGGGCCCACTCAGAGAGGGACGAGTCGACCTGCGGCCACGTGTTGCTTTTAGGGTAATAAAGAGCACGTATTGATTCTAAGCTGTGCCCCACATAGTTCTATGCATCAACCTAGAGGAGTCTTCTGAGAAAAGCAATCGGTTGCCAAGAGGCCTTCTCTACCCAAGGAAAGCCTGGAAAAGACTCTGCATCTCCTCGAACAAATAGCGCTTCAGATACGGGACAGCACGCATTAAAAAGTACAATTCATTCTCCAGAGAGAAGGGTATGTTCTTCAACTCGGGGCTTCTTATCAGTTCGTTGTTGACTTCTCCCAAATGCATCCAGGCCTCGAAGGTGCAGTTCTTGGTGACACCGACGGCAGCCGTCTTGAGCTTCGTGATCAGTTCAGTAGCAGGGACCTTCTCGAGATATTCAATCAACAGCGCCGCCATGTCATGGAACAGCCTCTTGTGTCCATGGGCACATTCCTCAGGAAGGTCAGCTGACCGCCGGGCCCGGCCGTCCCTTCCTGAGGTGTCCTCCAGCTGCAGCAGCAGGAACTCAGCATTGGCAGCCCCTTCCTCCTCCTGGAACCTTTGAATCTCTCGGACGAGGGCCTCGGTGGCATCCTTTCCTTCCGTTGAGAGCTGCCGAACTGGCAAAAGGTAGGCCTCTGCTGGGCAGCCAAGCTGCTTCAGGGCCACACTCAGAGCTAGGGTGGTCAGGTGCTCAGGCAGCAGGGTGAGAGACGGGGCGCGGTGTGAGAGAGCCTGGCAGGACCTGGCATCCAGGAGAGGGATCTGGCTGGAGGGCCTGCTTGGTGGAGGCCCCGGTTCTGGGAAAGATGGCTGGAAGGGCAGGCCCTCGTTCTGGGCCTTTCTCGGAAAGGCAGTCACTGACGACAGCAAGACCCAGCAGAGCAGCAAGGATGGCATCGTGGTGGCAGAGGAGGACTGGAAAGAAGCAGTGCTCGGATTAGGACATGGGGAGAGGCTCAGGACAAAGGGGCCCCAAGAGGAGACAGAGCAAGAGTCTCCTCCTTGGACTCCTCAGTGACCCTGGACATACCTGAATCTCCAGCCGGAAGGGTTCGGAGGGATCTCGCTGGTTTGGAAAAGACGCAAGGGATGAGATGGTCGCAACGTGTCCTCTTGCCTGGATGTGCCCCTAATGGGAACGGCTGTTTTCTGACCCCGCCTTCTTCTGAGCACAGCCAGAGCAGTTGGCCCCTTCTGAGAACAGTGAAGGTCCTACCAGTCACAAATATTTACCCATCTCTTCATGGCCCAGACTTTGCCTCCTTCACCTTTGTCCCATGCCGACGAACAGGCCTTCTGTTTTAGAGAGCCATCAGTGCAGCGTGGAGGGACGCTCAGGCCCTGTCTCTTGGTGGCTCCTGCTGTGCCTGCCTCCTATCCAAGATTCGCCCTGGGCGTAAACACAGAGGCAGGCAGGGAAGCCAATGGTTTCTGCTTCTCAAAACAAATGAAGAGCTGCAGCCATGACCCTCGGTGACCCCTATGATGCACAGGAAAGCAGCTCCACGGGGGTGGGGGTGGGGGAACGGGATGGGACAGCTCCAGAGGGTGTTCCTGGCTGTCATCTTTATGGGAGCAGACTGACAGCTGTGCTGTCTGGGGCACCGCTGGATGGATGCGAGCCCCTGCTCCTAGGGTACTAGCCAAGTACAAACTGCTTGCACCACCCAGGGGTCTCAGTTTCGGGGTCATTCTTGTTCAAGGGACACTTCAGGTGGAGGACTGAGAGACAGGTAGATCCTCCTGTCAAGTCAGACCGAATGGCAACATCTTTTTCAATTTGACCTTTGTTTTGTTTTGTTTTTTGGCATCACTGCCCTCTGGTGGTGGGAATCGGAGGCCCAGCCTTTGCTCCTGTGGAGCTGGAATTGAACCCCCATCCCAGTGGGCCGCAGTCCCGTGCACAACCACTACGCCACCAGGACTCAGCCCTTGTCTTCATTTCTTATCTAAGAGGAATCGCAATGTGAAAAATAGAGACAGTCATGGGTGACTTCTAAAACGGATACAAACACCCATATAACATGGTGTCACAGAGTCTCCTCCCTCATGATGGGACCAAAGGGGGAGACCAATGGGGGGGGGGGGAGGCTCCTCGGGTTCCTCTTCCTGAATCATTCATTCCTCCCGCATCGTTGTCTTTTGAAAAAGGTCAAATTCAGTCCTCCACCTCCACATTGCTGCCTGACATCCCTAGACCTTCAGGAACCCTCCAGTTGCCTGGTGAGTGTGTTCTGGGTGGACTAGAGCAACAAATCCAGGGGACTCATATGAGAGAGCTTTTTATCAAAGAATATAAATTGCATATTAAGAAAACATCCCGAGGGGCTGAGCCCCGGTGGCGTAGTGGTTGAGTGCGGGACTGCGGCCCAAAGGGTTGATGGTTCAAATCCAGCAGCAGCTCTCCAGGAGCAAGCTTGGGCCTCCTACTCCCACCAGGGGGCAGTGATGCCTTAAAAAAAAAAAGAAAAGAAAACATCCCAGCCCAGTCCAGATCAAGTTCCTAAGTCTGAAATTAGCCTACCTCTAAATTTCTCTTTGGACTCACGTGGCCATGAAACGATGCTGAATGCAGGAAGATCACAGGCCAGGGGGTGGAAAGTCTTGTGGACCCAGGGGTGGTGAACCGATCTCAGTGCTGGCGTGGGTCTCCCTGTGGCTCCTCCAGTTCCAAGACTCTGGCTCCATCAGCATGGCTCCATGTCGCTTGTCATCAGGAATATGAAGCCGAGTGTGGGGCTGGCCTCCAGCGAACTATTTGTCTCTGCGGTGCCTCCAAATGAGGTCATCAAGCTGTGACCTGATGGACAGGCTAAG
>PVJH01043335.1:0-13698 GCA_004026705.1 Nesogale talazaci | reverse complement strand
AAGTTTGTAGCACTACCAATGAAAATACACATGATCTTTTTTTTTTTTTTTTGGTGGCATCACTGCCCTGGTGGGGGAGTAAGAAGCCCATCCTTGCTTCTGGAGAGATGCTGCTGAATTTAAACCATCAACCCTGTGGGCTGCAGTCCTGCACACAAACCACTATGCCACCAGGGCTTAGCCTCACATGATCTTTTTATACCTCTGTAAGTCTCCATTAAGATTTTACTGCAATTAAAGTAGGCTTTGAGTTCAAAGCCCCATACTCAATATAAATTTTCAAAATTTACTTTAATGTGGAACAAAACAAAATCACAAACATACTAATAATTAAACAAATGCTTTCAAACCTCGACTGACTGGTAGGGCGTAGACTGGGGAAACTCTAGGAACTACCCTAGTCAGGCTTGGACCTAGACTTAGCCACTGTGGCTCAGTTCTGTGAGCGTGAGGGTGATGTCGGACCTGGCAGTGGTTCCATGGACTGTACTTAGGGTAACCAGGAGCTGCAGCAGACTCACCTGAGCCCACAACAGTTTTTACTGAAGCAGGCTGCCGTGCCTCTCTCCCCACGAGCAAGTGGTACCCTCAAACCTCTGGTCTTTCTGTGGCAGCTGAGCACCGGGCCATTGCATCTCCCCCACTCTGGTCCCAGCTTGTAGTGATAGGCGCTCTGAAGTGGCTCTGACTCATCGTAACCCTGTGTGCAGCAAAACGAAACACCATCTGATTCTGTGCTAGCCTCAGAATACTTCTTATGCTTGAGCCCATTCATGCAGTTATTGTCAGGTTTAAGGACCTTTTCCTTTCCTCGCTCAGCTGCTTTACTACGTTCGATGCCCTTCTCCATGTATGTCCGAGTCTCTGCTCGTAGCATGTGCAAAGTACATGAGAAGAAATCTTTTTTTTTTTTTTTTTTGGCATCACTGCTCTCCGGCGATGGGAGTAGGAGGCCC
Source organism: Nesogale talazaci (assembly GCA_004026705.1). Taxonomy (NCBI): domain Eukaryota; kingdom Metazoa; phylum Chordata; class Mammalia; order Afrosoricida; family Tenrecidae; genus Nesogale; species Nesogale talazaci. The sequence continues at coordinate 12,742 of PVJH01043335.1, read as the reverse complement.
AGCCCCACTGCTAGAATTGAACCTTCGTCCCAGTGGGCCGCAGTCCCGCGCACAACCACTGCGCCACCGGGGCTCAGCCTGAGAAGAACTCTTTCCATCCTCGCCTCTAAGGAGCGGTCTGCATACATTTTCTTCTTCCTTATATTTGAGGCTGTTGGAATCTCTGTTTAATAGGAAGTTAGGGCCCTATGATGTGAAAAATAAGATCTGGCTCTCAAAGTAATTAATCAGTGCCGTTGTTAAATAAAGAATCAATTGTAGACTTCTGATTACAGTTCTCTTCCCCTGACAGTTCACTCTGAGGGTGTGGCTTTCACTGCTTTGTTGATTCTATTCATCTATCCTGTAAGCCCCAGCCTTTTCAATCACAGAGGGGAAACTCTTTCCTACCTGTCCGCAAGAAGGCAGTGCTGAGTTAACTGCATGTCTCATAACAGGATTTACGATGAGTAACAGCATATTAGAGACTGTAGTTTAGCTTTTCTCTCTCTCCCGAAAGGAGCAAATACCATTTCACATGAATGATAATTTTTCAACTTTGCTTGAGAATATGAGTATTGAATAAGCATGTCTTGAGTATTGAAAAAACATGAGCACAGTAGCTTTGTTAGACAATCTTTCTTGGGTGCAGAGGATAATGGTTCTTGCTGTATGGATAATACAATTGATACTTTATAACTTGTGAGTACCTATTGAATGGAGAAACTAGTCAATTAGTTTGTATAGTATTTTAGAAAATAAAATTGGGGGTGGGGGCATCACTGCCTCTGGTGGTCGTGGGCGCTACCCAGTGCTGCTCCTGAGAGCCTCCACTGCATTTGAACTGCCAAGCCCGCGGCCACAGCCCCGTACTCAACCACTTACACCACCAGGGCTCAACCCTGGAAATAATTTTTAAAACAAATGCAGCACCGTTGAGTTTGTTCCTTGTGAGAACGGCCTTATCAGACAAAGTAGAACTGCCACATTAGTGCTGATCAAGACTGATGTTAAAGGAAGGCAGATTTCGACATTTTGTCCTGTGGGGTGGCAGGGGGGTTATAATGCAGAACTTTCCATTAGCAGTTGAGTGTTAACACAGTACCAACAGGGTTCCTGTACTGTGAGATCTCAGGATACAAATGCAACATTAGCAAGTTAGCTGCAAAGGGGTTAAGTGAAATTGATGGTTTTGTAACTGCAAAGGATGAACTTTTCAAGCACAGATGTCCAGGTGAATCAACCACCCACCTTATTCTCTCACATAAATCCAGGTTCATACCTTAAAATAGAGAATACCCTGGGTCCCCATCCTCCCACCCCAAACCAGCCAAGTTGTGGGGTTTTTTTATTCGCAAATGTTATAATGAAAAAACTGATCTTCTTCCTCCTCTGTTTCAAAATCATCGATGATGCCATTATGTTCCAAAGACCAGAGCATTCAGTAAAGAGATGAAGGCAGTCCCGTGCCCAAACCTTCATCCCAAGGTCCTGCTGTCAGCACTAGTACTTGAACTGATCTTGGGCTTGTGCTGCTGGTCTTGGTGGACTTGGAATACAAGACCAAGGTCCTCAAGACTACTAGTAGAGCTTGGAAGAACTCAGTAGCTGGGGTTGCAAGGTCGGAAGAGGGTGCTGCCTGGCTTCTGCTGCAGCGCCCAGGCCCCAGATTACCCTCTTCCTACTATAGCCCCTGGTCTCTGCAGGGAACCTGAGTGGAGCAGCAGTAGCAATAGGACCTCCTCCTTGGTCTCTGCCCCCACTCCCAGGTAACCTCAGTTGAGTCTTTGCCACAAAGATCTGCCACTGTGGTGGTCGGACTGGGCCTGCAAGGGGTCTTTTGGACAGCTGGCAGCTTCTGCTTTGAGTCTGACAGACATGGGGGCCAAGAGCTGGGCATGGGGAGGAACCCAGGTTTATGTGCATAATAGGTGTTTTTACTGTTGTCGTGTGAAGAGTGGGATCGTGAAATAGTCAATAAGTGAGGAGTAGGTGTATTAGATTTGTATTCAGAGGACAAAGACTGAATTCCTGCAGTAGCTGGGAAACTCTGAAAACCACCCCCTTGTGTCCTGTCCTTTTCTATGGACTTGCTTACCATCTGGCAGCCTCTCCCACTGCCTCTTCTTTCCTGCCTACACAGAGGCTATGATTGAGTCTGGTCTCTTTCACGCCCTGGGTTCTGTTTTACCATTTCTGGGAAGAGGATTCACAGAGGGGAAAAAATTGTTTTGGGATTTGGGGAAGTAGGTTTTGGTTTTTGCTTTTTTGTATTTTTATGAGACTCACTCTTGGAGAAATCAGACAGTTATTCTTATTTTCTGTGCCTGCAGAAAACCGAATTGGATGGAGGATGAAGGGGAAAGGGATGTCCTTTGTGAGAGGAAGAAAGGGAATAATTTTGGATAGGAACTAAGGGGAGGGTGAAATAAGATTATTATATTCTGATGACTCAGTTTTTTAAGTACTTCCTCTCTGGATTCCTGTAATCATATCCAAAGTTTTGTAGTGAGTTAGTGCCTATTGCACAGGAACTTAAGATTTATTTATTGGATTCCATTCCTGCTCCAAGGAGCCCTTGGCATGGTGGCTAAGCAGGTTGACTGCCAACCAGATGGTCATCTGTTTGAACCCACCAGCTGCTCTGCCAGAGAAAGATCTGGAAGTCTGCTTCCAAACTCTTATCATCTCTGACACTCTGTGGCGGGCAGTTTGGCTCCTCCCCCCCCCCCCCCCCCCCCCGAGTTGGAATTGGTTTGATGACAGTGGGTTGTGTTTTCAGTGTGGTAATATCTGCTCCATTTCTTCCATACCAACCCTTGGGCAAGTTGCACCCCTTCCCCATCCTAGGTCCCACTTGCATCTGCACTGCAGCACCCAGGAAGTGCTAGACAATAGCCACTGCCTTGTTTTTCCCTTGAGCCCAAGGTGCTCATTTTAATTTCACCCTTCCCCCTTCATGCTGTGTTTTGTTCATTTTAGAACTGAGCACAGTGCCTCATAATACAATTTGACTTTTGAACATCCTGCACTTACTGTGTTCTGTAAGGGTCCCTCTCAACAGGTCCCTCTCATGATTTTGAATACACAGACCTCTGGAGTAAGGAACTTCCAAACCTGACGCATGATAATACTAGAATTAACCACGGAGATTTTCATAGTCCTTGTTTTTGCTCTTCCTATGGGCTTGAGTGGTTACTTGACAGTTTTATTTTGTTCACTCTGATGATACATATAGGAGACTAATGATCTGATACTGGTTATTGGAAGCATCTTCAACTGTACATTGAATATGAATTATAGGTGTGTGTATATGTAGTTACCAAATATACTCATATGTAAGCTGAGTTTTTCAACACATTTTTATGGTTTTCGTGGAAAAATTAGTGTCTTGGCAGATATTCTGGTCAGCTTATACTTGAGTATATACGGAATTGAACTATACATTTAATTCTTTGAGGTATATCTTCAACTATACATTGGGATTGCTTGTAATGTCTGTAAATTATATATGTTGCCAGGAAAGAGAGAATCCTGTGGTTTCTGCTGCCTGTCATTCGGAGCATATTGCTGAGAAATGCACTTGAAATAGTTGGTGTGGATCAACTAATATGCAAGCTCCATGAGGGCATGATTTTGCTCTTGGCTATCCTCAGCATTCTGAGGGAGTGCCTCAAATGTAGTAGGCACACAAACAGTTATGGAATGTTGACTGCTTTTTGAAGTGTAAGCATCATACTGTCTTGGGATTCTGGTATTTAATTGTTAAACTCCCCCTCCCCCATTCTAGACAACAAGACCCCTAACTACAAGCAGACTACCTAATATGTAAAAAGAGGCTTCTCTTCTGACATTTGTAACACACACAATGGGTCAGTTCCATGTGGTGTTTCAGGAATAATGTTGCAAGCTGTTTTAGAAACTAACCATATTCTGCAGATGTAAATCCCACTGTTAAAATCTAGACAGATGAAAATCATTAGACATGCAGAAAGTTATGACCTTATTTGACTGGTGGGTGGGTTTAGACCATTGAAGGCACTGCTGTATTTTTACCATTGGAGACTGAGTCACAAAGGTGAGATCTAATTTGTGAACTGTGTCACCCAGTACAGAATCCCCGTAATCTCCTATTTGACTTTCTCTCATGTGGTTCTGTGCAGGAAAGTGGGACACTGCCTGTGGTAGATTCTAGGTAAATATTTATTGATAGATTAACCTCAAATTACGACATTCCTGAAAATCTGCCTTGGAATACAGCTTGCTTTTGCTTTTTCCATGATTCCATTTATTTAGTCCATATCTTAGGTGATTGAATTGTTGGTCAGTTTCCTGCCCTCTTTCCCTCCAGTTGAACATTCAAGCTAAAGTAAAGAATGGACACATTATTGTTTTCGAATGACTTTAGCCTGATTTTTAAGTATTTTATAACCACTTATAGAAGGCAACAAGCCCCATAAGAAATATCAAAAAGGATGAAAAGTCTCCTCTTTTAGCTTCGAATTATTTTTGATGTTCTGTGGCAAAGGCAGGCTGCCAGAAGCTAGGGGTACAGAATAATTAAGCTACTGCTTGTTGAGATACGGCCTTGCCATTAATGATAAGCATGGAGGTAAATAAGGCTAGGAGGTGGCTGCTTTTCTGAGTTAAGGGAAGACAGTAATACGTTAGAAAAAATGAGGTAGACTGAAAATTTGGTGAGAGAAAGAGAGATTTGTTAATATTTATTTGCACATGAACTGTTTTTTCCCGGGGGTGGTCTTTAAATGCTTTCTGTTGTATTGAATGAGAGTGGTGAAAAGGGGTGTGTGAATTGTGGTAGTTTTGTTTTGCCTCATTCTTTTCTTCCCTATATTGTAAATACTGGTAACAAAATACTATTTCAGAATCCTTTATGTACAAGTCAGTGACACTGTATGATCATGTTCATCATGGTGTTCAGCTGTCACCTAACTGTTCTCCCATTTTTCTGTCACCTTCAATGAAAAGTTCAAATGGGAAAGTTTGGGACCTCAGTTGGAGAAACTTATTTGGATTACCCTCTACAACTACGCTTACTAAGTAATTTCAAAAAATTCTGTGTACATCAAAATACATAATTAGGATTTATCCGGTGGTGCTTGCTTCGGCAGCACATATACTAAAATTGGAATGTTTTATCAGGTGAGGGCGAATTTTAAGCAGTACTATATACAAAGTGACTTATGCAAATAGTTTTACACAAGCAAGTATCCGAAAGTTTAAATAGTGGGTTTTTTTGTAATGTTAATTTTTTATAGGATTAAACTCTGTTGGTTCTATAAAGGATGGTTCTATGTATAGTCTGTACTCTACCAAGACAATGTATAGCAGGCCCCAGTTAGAAATTGAATTAGGGCCCCCTCAAATGTGTTTTAAGTCCTAACCTGGCACCTCTTCTGGGGACCAGAAAGCGGAAGCGGAAACTACCCGGAACCTTCTTCCAGAGCAGGTGCCCTGAAATTAAACCCCTGGCTTCCCAAATGAGTTTCTGTTTGTCACAGCCACTCAGGAGTGGCTTTTCCTTTAGAACAGCATTAGATAACTAAGACTGGTCCCTAGCAAAATGCTGTGTGGAGAAAAACTGGTATCTGGAGTCAGCTAGATTAACATTTGGTGCAGCCCCTTGTGTACTCCGTGTGATGTGGGCAAATTACTTAACCTCTTCTTGCCCGCTTTCTCATTTGTTACTGGGTTAGTAACAACAGAAAGCATGTGAAGTGCTTTATGGGATTTCCCTATTAGGGCACAATAAATGTTTGACAGGGCATCTGTTATTGTATTTGTTCCCTATGACTTTTACTTGTAGAAAGCACTGTGCTGAGAGAGAACTGGGAAGAAATGTGGGTCTAGCTTGAGGGGGTAGTCAGCTGTGGTTGCTTTGGGTGTTCTCTGCCAGCCACATCTATTTGCACACGGTTGTGGTGAGGACGTTTGGAGCACCTAGTTTTGGGTACTTGAGCAGTTTCCCCTTGTAGGTACTGAGAGTGAAACTTCAGTCTGAAGTAGAACTGAGAGAAGAGCATGCATATAAAACTTTCTTGTGAAAGTACTGCTTCTTAGGATTAGCTCTGACTTATTTCAAGCAGGAATAAGTGAAGCATGCATTTAACTATACCCTAGTGGTAGGGAGCTACAAAAAACAAACAAATTTGTGGAAGCACCCTGAATTCACTGCCACGCAGTCACTGCTGATTCATTGTGACCCTGTAGGACAGGGTAGAATGCCCCTGTGAGATGCCTAGATTGTCTCTCATGACTGGAGTAGAAAGTCAGCCCCTCCTGTTTCCTGAGGACTACTGGTGGTTTGAAACGGATGACCTTGTCCTTAGCAGCCCAATGTTTAACCGCTGTAACACACCTAAGGCTTTCAATGCTAGAGGGTAGCTGTCAGTCAGAATTGACTCAATGGCAGTGAGTTTGGAACGCTCTCCACGCCCATAAGGATTTCTTGATAACCCAGGATGTTTCATCCTGCCCAGTATGGTCACTGTATGTTGAAATCAACTGAATAGTGGTGCGTTTGGGGTTTGTTGGGGAATATTAGAGGTGAGAACGGCGAAATTCAAACATGTAATCAGGAGAGATCTTCCCAGGAAATGGACATTCTACTTAATAAAGTAAAAAAAGACCCTTGAGCTGGATGAACACAGAGACTGGCAACAATGAGCCCTGGTATCCTAATTGTGAAGATTGTGCAGAACTAAGGGGTGTTTTGTTCTGTTGTGCATTGGGTTATTATGAGTTGCAGCGATGACGCAGTAAAGATTACAGCCTTGGAAAACCCTGTCAGACCTGTTTTACTTTGTCTCACAGTCACAATGGGTTTGATGACTGGTTTTGTTAGGTTGCTGGGATGGTTTCATTGGTTCTTATTTCTCGATGCAGGCAGAAGCACTTGTAAATCCAGGTAACTTTTATAAGGGAAAGGGAAGTTTCAGGTAATATAGTCTCAGATAGTACAGCTTTCCCTGGAAAGTATACAAGGCTGTATGGCAGGGGACCGTGGGAAAGGTCACAACTGAAGATGGCTTTGTAGAAAACCAAGCGGAAGAAGTACTGGAATAACAGAGCCACTGCCTTTGCTCTTGACTTTGCATCCCTCCTAACCTACTTGAGGGGGCACTGTTGAGGACATTGGCCATTCTTAGTGGCTAAGTTCAGGTGCACCTGTGACATGATGTAGGTGCCTGGAATGTGCCCAGGTTGACTCCACCTGTGTCTAGGTGATCTTGGTCTGAGCATCCCTAGCTTTGGATCATCCCCCTAGGTGTCTAATATTATAGCTTGATGCCTTTCCAACAGTTTTATTGTGGCATGACCATCTAATTCTTTGTTCAGCATAAGCATTTGGTGAGAGCAACTTCCTTTACCCCTTAATCCTCCTTCCTATCAGTTTGAGTTTGTTTTTAACTTGGTTTAAACAGGAAAAGCTTTCGTAACATTGAGAGATTAGAGGTAGAGGTAATTAATTAGAGTTAAAACACACACAGACACACACACAGACACCTTCAGTGGTTCCTTTCAAACCTTTCTCATCTTTCTCCGTCAAGAAATAAGACTTAGAGAAAATGAATATGAAACTTAAAAAGTAAAATATTCCGGAAAGCCAGCATTAAAACCCATTCATTTGCACTTCAAGGACCTAGTCTGACCTGTCCCCAATGATCTGACCAAGTACTTATGGGATGAATAAAGGAGTAAGCGAATGTGACCGATTGGGATTGTTTCCACAAGCATCAGGGAGCATATTAAATTGGCATATGGGTATGAGTACAGCAGTTAATTTAGACACGGCAAAGATTGATCGTTATTCTTATTCCAGCTTTAAATCTGCCTTTGGGGAAAGCTTTAGCTCACTTGAATTTAAGGAGTGAGTAGTATTTTCAGACATTTATGTATGGTTTTCATTCTTAGAACCATAAATTTAAATCCTAACTTTGAAGTATTGATACTTAGTACTCTTATGTATGCCTGTCCCTTTTTTAGGTCCTGATTTTTCTTCCACTTGGAGGAAATAAAATTTTAGCACTTGGGTTTATAAGACATTTGTCTAAAATTAATGATCAAGTTGATTAGACTGACATAACCAAATTGGCTCCATCACCATCTTCTAGGATGTTGCAGAGGTAGCTAAGACTCAGGTGTCCTAGGTATGTTTCCTCATTCTTTGACCTGGCTTTTCTCTTGGTTCTTTCTCAGACAGGACCCACCCATCCATCCTGTTCCACAAGATGAGAAATTTGGCACGAGTCTTCTCACCACTCTTTATCCAAGCCATTCATTACCAAGTCATGTCAAAAGTACTTTCTAAAAGTCTCTGAATTCTTTTCTGTCTGCCATCTCACCGCCATCTCCTGTTTCCCATGTTTCTCAATCTGTACTACTGCGAAAGATTCCAAAGAAGTTGCCTCCTGCATTTGATCTACTTACTACCTACCGTCTTTTCCCACAGTCTGAACTGTGCTAAAAATAGAAAAATCTGCATAGATATTTCCCCATTAGAGTGCTTCTAGTAAATACTTCCAGAACATTAAGGAAGGGCCTCCAAAATCTTCCTTACCATTAAAGCAGTGAGAATGCTGTCAACAATTGCCTACACCAACCAACTTTTTCATAATTATGAAAATTAACTAAAAGCTTGAAACTATTTTGAGTTTTCATTCAATACGAGCATTATAGTTTAACCTTTTTTGTGAAGTTTTATTGGCACATAATTTATGTATCATATAATTCAATAATTCAATCATATCAAGAATTTTTTTTGTTTTTGTTTTGGGTTTTTGTTGTTGTTGTTGTTTTTTGTGGCATCACTGCCCTGGTGGGAGTAGCAAGCCCAGCCTTGCTATTGGATTTGAACTGTCAACTCTGTGGGCTGCAGTTCTGCAAACTACACTAAGCCACCAGGGCTCGGCCCATATCAAGAATTGTACAGTTCTTACAGTATCAATTTTGGAACATCCCCCACACCTGTGGTTAAATCGCCTTTAAAATGAACTGTGCTAACACAATCAGTTCCAGTAGAGCATCCTTTTCTTCAGCCTTCATTGTATACTTCCAAAATCCCCTCCCTGTCACCCACCTTCCACCCTGAATCCCTATAAACTCTTGTTCTGTGCTTCACAACTGGGAAATCCAACAGAAACAATAAAAAGCAAAATTGAAGTAAAATGGTAAAGGTAAAATAATAATATAAAAAGACAAATATGAGTAAGAAGAAAAGACCCCTTCAACATTCAACAAGCCAGGGAAGAAATTTTTGTCATGGAGCAAGTAAGAGATACTTGCACTGAGAACAAATCCAGGTCGGTTCTTTGGGGAGGTCAACTGGCCCCAAGTATCAAGTTGATCCAGCATAATCAAGATTACAGTGGTCTCTGCCGGATAGGCTGTTTGAAACTCTTGCCTGTGGCTTAAGGGGATCTGCCAGAGGCACAGTGAGACTAGATACTCTGCAGATGGCTTTGGGGCTCCCACTGCCCTCTTTAGCCTTCTGCGAAGGCTAACAGAATTCATAGCTTTAACTCTGGCACTCTCCCCTTTGTCATATTCAAACTTTGTCATCTTTGGATCACACAAGCTGGTGTCTTCTTCCATGTGGGCTCAGTTGACTCTTGCTGAGATGGCTACTTGTTTGAATGCAAGCCGTTAAGACCCCCGACACTTCCGATTGACAGCTGGACACCATCTTCTTTCTTCACTACACTTTGCTATAGCACCCTTATCTTCAGGTCTTCAGTGATCTTTTCATGAAGGCAAGTATCAAGCAGGGCCATGTACTTGAATTGGGGCTAGAGATAGTTAGGAATGCAGACTCACTCCATCTGCTTGTCCATGGGGTTTGCACGTCTGGGGTTTATTTTGTCGGTCATAATAAGACAAAATCACAACCCTGTAAGACCAATCAATAGCAGCCATAAGCCAACCGGCAACCAACCAAACAAACAGAATACATACACTCATAAAAAGAAAGAAAACCTATATAAACACCAATCACCCCTATGGGGTATAAGTCAATTGTCCTATCACCACCATCATCATCATCATCATCAATTTTCACAATGACTCAGCACTTCCGACACTGTCCGTATAGGGAGTCTATGCGAATACAGTTCCACTTTGGGCCGTAACGTACAAGTTTTTGCCCTACGTGGTTTGATTTCTCATTCTCTTTTGATGAGGCTCTGTTGACACTAAGTAGGTGGATTGATTTCAGGGTTGACCTTCCTGGATCAAGTCTTACTCATGCAGATCCCTTTTCAATGGATCAGAACTTGCCATGCCACTGCAAGATGGCCATTGAGAGACTAAATATACGCTGATCCTGGGTCCCTTTCCATTGGAAACTCACTAGGTCCAATGACCACCACTTCCATAGTCCTGGGGTGACCACTCTGCTTGCTCTCCCAACCAAATAGCCCAGTCCTTTGTCTAAGGGTGCAGGCAGCTGCATGGCAGGGTTCAGTTCATTCAGTGCGGCGGGGCCTCTGTTAAGTCTCTCTGGGTATAGCGTCTGCATTATGTCATGCTGCCAGCAAGGTCAGCTTCCACAATCATCCTGGTGCGTAGTCCATGGCATGGTTCATTGGAAGGTTGGGCAGAAACATACTCCTAGTGTCTACCAGGAGCATAAAGTCTGGCTCATTGTCCCTTGGGTTCCCTACACTCATTGCTCAGCATCCTTTCCCATTGTGAGGTTAGGTTAGTTCTCTCCAGTCATCCCCATATTCACCAACAAAACTGTCAGCAGCTCCTTCACAATGTAGATGGTTCTCTTTCCTGGTCTTGGTTTGAATTTCCTGAAAGCTCCTCCTTCTACTCCTGTGGGGGGTCCATCGATTTGCCCCTATCTTGATTTGATATTGTATAGCAGGTTTTCAACCGGTAGGTAGCGACCTCTTCAGGGGTCGAACAGCCCTCAGGGGTTGCCTAAGAACATCAGAAAGCACATATTTCTGATGGTCTTAGGAACCGAGACACTGCTCCTCTAGCCGTCTCAAGGTGGGTTCAGCTACATACAGATATGCCCACATATACTTGGCATGTGGCAATCATGTGCTTATGTTAATTTTATGATTGAAATGTAGGGGTGGAGTCTAGCCTGTTAATCTGGAGATAGTCATTGAGTAGCCTATGAGGCCTCTGTGTGGGCCTGGCTTTCTCCTGATACGTCTGGGAAATCTCAGGATATTTCCTTCGTGGAGATGAAAAGCTATCTCACCAGTATTTGGTAGTCAGTCTCAGAGACGATGAATCACAGACATGACAAGATGGCAGTGTCTGAGGAGCCACACTGCTTTGTCCTGATGGAGCCAGACCTCTGAAGCTGGAGAGGCCACGTGGGGACCCCCGCCAGCAATGAGTTGCTTCTGCACCACTGGATGCTGTTGATGGACCCTGAGTCCTGGAAGCAAGCAGCCATGGGGAGACCCCTGCCAGCGCTGGGATTCTGCACCCACTGAACTGTGATTTTGTGAGTTGGAAGGAGACATTATAGACTGGTATCAGGCATATGGGCTAATATCGGACTTAGGACTTTGAACTGGACTGGCTTGGGATGCTTTCTCAGTGTTCCATTCCTTTTTTTTATATAAACCATTCCCTTATATCCATATGCATGTCTATACACTTGTTCCTATAGTCTACCCGGACTAACACATGGCGTGGAGGCTGTTACCCATGCTACACCATACTTCAAGACAAAATTTCATTTACCGTATAGAGTCATGAATAAGCTGAGTTTTTTGGCACATTTTTTAATACTTTTTTGGGAGGGGCATCACTGCTCTCTGGTGGTCGTGGGAGCTACCCAGCACTGCTTCTGAGAGCCACCGCTGGATTTAAACCACCAAGCCCACAGGCCATAGTCCCGCACTCAACCACTTACGCCACTGGGGCTCAGCCGGTGCATTTTTTGTGGTAAAATTAGGTGTCCCGGCTGATGTTCAGATTGGCTTATACTTGAGTATATATGGTATTTGTAAATAGAAACAAATATTTCAGGGCTGAGCCCCAGTGGCGTAGTGGTTGTGCACGGGACTGCGGCCCACTGGGATGGAGGTTCAATTCCAGCAGTGGGGGTGGGCCTCCTACTCCCACCACCGGAGAGCAGTGATGGCCAAAAACAAAAACAAAACAAAACAAAAATATATTTCACAATATATAATTACATAGTTTTCTGATTAATCACTATGCTTTAATTATGTTCAATTTGTAACAATGAAAGTACATCCTGCATATCAGATATTTATATTGCAATTCATAACAGTTGCAAAATTACAGTTATGAAATATGTGGCATTCAACTAATCTGGTGTCAGTTTGAGGATTAAGAGTGTAGAGGTGGAGTCTAGCCTGTCAATCTGGAGATAGCCAATGAGACCTCTGTGTGGGCATGGCCTTCTCTGAGAATTCTGGGAAATCTGGTACTTCCTTCTTGGAAGCAGGAAACAACTTGACTGATAAGTCTGGCTCCTTGCAAGACATCCCTGAGGAGAAGCCACATAGACCAATCCTGATGCAGCAAGAAACCTGGACCTAGAGAAGACACGTGGAGATTCTTGCCATTGCTGAGATGCTTACACCACCACTGGATCCAAAGACTTTCTACCCCCTGCCTTATGATCATCCTGCATTTGGCGTCATTGCATGTGTTTTATGAGTCTGAAGAGGACTTTGTAGATTGCTGTCAGACGTATGGGCTAATATAGGACTTAGGGACTTGATCTGGACTGGGCTGGGATGTT
>PVJH01043334.1:0-13701 GCA_004026705.1 Nesogale talazaci | reverse complement strand
TCCAGGGTGACAAACAACAGAAACATGGGTAAAGGAAGGCAGCATAAGGCATAAGGTATGAAAATAATCAAACTTTTTAATTGACTAAGGGTTCATGAGGGTTGATAGGGTAGTGAGAATCTTATACCAAGGATTCAAGTAGAAAGGAAATGCTTGTGAAAAGGATGATAGCAACACATGTACAAATTTGCTTCACACAACGGATGTATGGATTGTTATAAGAGTTGTAAGAGCCCCCAATATAATGATTTATTGAAATGAAATAACATTATCTTCTCAGAAACACACAGGTTCCGTTCTCCCCTGTCCTATAGGGCTCCTAGGAATCTGAATTGACTTGATAGCAGTAAGAGATTTACTTAGAAAACCTAGACTCTTTTTCATTCTACATTTTACTGGATGTATTATTTAGCTAATTCATTTACCTTCTCTGTCTTTTATTTCCTATAAAAGGATGTTAATGGCTCTTTTTTGTTTTTCTGTCTTGTTTCATTGCTTTGTTTCACCAAGTAATTATGGATGCAAAATTAGATCTTGGCAGCAATAAAAAAATTATAAAATTGTATACGCATGTAAGGTAGGACTGATACCTCTACAAATTCCTGAAGATAATCCCTTATCTATAGTTTTATTTATTGTTGATCTCCCCCTTTCCTGATTTCAAACCATGCCTCGGTCCCTTGTTTTGTTTGCATGATTGCCTAAAGCAGGCTAGGAAGGGCAAGGCCAATGGTACTACAAAATAATGGTGAAGAATCAGCGTGAAAGATCATGGGACAACAGTAAACTGGTAGAAAAAGTGCAGGGCTGGTGGTAATGAGCTCTGGCAGACTAAAGGGAGTAGAATATGTAGATTCTGTGGCAGATGGTGCAGGCAGATTTTATTCTGAATGAGAGTAATTCTGACTCATAGTGACTCTATAAGACACTGGGGTAGCAAGCGACCTTGGGCCCTCACACAGGGGCTCCCTCAATGCAAGAACACTTTGTTTGATGAAGCTGGTATTTCATGATACTCACTGGCCCAATATGATCACTGAAGTAAAATGGGTGCATAAGCAAATGTGGTGAAGAAAGCTGGTGGTGCCTAGCTATCAAAGGATATAGCATCTGGGATCTAAAAAGCCTGAAGGTAAACAAAAGGCCATCTAGCTTACAAGTGGCCACCCCCACATGGAAGAAGCCCACAAGCCAGTGTGGCCATGAAGTGTTGAAGATTAGAACTCAGGCATCAAACAGAAAAAAACACACCTTACCTTGGCATCCACTGAGGACATGTGGGGGCATGAGCAAGAGTGGTGAAGAAAGCTGATGGTGCCAAGCTATCAAAAGATATAGGGTCTGGGTTCCTAAATGTTTGAACATAAACAAGCACTGTCCAGCTCAGGAGCAACAAAGCCCACCATAAAAGAAGCACACCAGCCTGTGTAACCATGAGGTGTTGAAAGAATCAGGTATCAGGCATCAAAGAACAAAAATCATATCAATACGTGCCCCCCCCCCCCCGATATAATCGCTGAAGACAAATTGGTCCAGAGGCAAACAGAGTGAAAGAAATGGATGGTGCCCAGCTACGAAATGATAAGCTGTCTGGGGTCTTAAAGGCTTTAAGATAAGTGGCCGTTTAGCACAGAAGCAGCAAAGCCCATATGGAAGAAGCACACAAGTCTCTGTGATCAAGAGGGATCCAAGGGAGCAGGTATCAAGCATCAAAGAACAAGAATCACATCACTACAAATGAGGGGGAGAGTAGGGTGGGGACCCATGGCCCACATGTGGGCAATTAGTCACCCCCTTACAGGGAAGTGGCGGGGAGGAGACAGGCCAGTCAAGGTGCAGTGAGGTAGCGATGAAGCATACAACTTTCCTCTAGTTCCTGAAGGCTTCCTTCCCCCAAACTATCCTGGCCCCAACTCTACCTCAAAAATCTAGCTGGACTGGAGAAGGTGCACTGGTAGAGAGGGAAGCTGGAGATATGGGGACGCCAGGACAGATCAGCCCCTCGGGACCAGTGGTGAGATTGGAGTTACCAAATGGGTGGAGAGAAGGTGGGGTAGAGAGACAGAGCCACCTACTAGGATCTACACAGAAACTCCTGTCGCAGGACAGACATCAGAGGAGTGGGGTGAAGAGGGGGAGAGATGCTTGGCAGTGTAAGATATGAGAGAACAGTAATAATTTATAAAGTATTGAGGTTTGGTGGTAAAGGGGAGAAAAGGGACAGAGGGAAAGGATGGGAAGCTGATATCAAAGGCTCATGTGGAAAAGTGGATATTTGGAGAATGACAATGGCAGAAGGCATGTGAAAGTGTTTGGCACAGTATATGTACTTACGTATTGTAAAAAATGATGTATGAGCCTCCAATAAAATGACTTTAATTAAAAAAAGAAAGAAATCCAGGATAGGATAGAGATAGTTACTGGAATAACACTTCCGTAGATTTATGGCAGGAGGACTTGAAAGAGATAATGGGGAGCTACTAATAATGAGTACAAGAATGAATAAAATGCTTTAAAATTGATTGTGGCAATGATAGCAAAACTCACAATATTTGAATTGTTAAATTTTTATGATACATGAATTGCATATTCTAATAAAATTGTTTTTAAACAAAAAACAAAACAAAGGGACAGACTAGAACCTACTCCCTGGGACTATGAGTCAGCATCAACTCGAGGGCAGATAGCTTGGTTTGGGGGTTAGATCTGGGCAAGGAGAGCCTCCTCTTTCTCCCTCAACATGGCATATGGGTTGAAACTGCTGATTTACCTCTTAGCAGACCAGCATTAAAACACTGTGCTCCTCACTGTCCCTGGACCGAATCTGACTCACCGAGAAGCTGTGGAACAGGGTAGAACTGATCTCAAGGGTTTCTAAGACGGTTACTCCTGTGGGAGTCTACAGGCTCATCAAAACCAAACTGACAGCCCTCCTTTTGATGCTGACTCCTAGTCCTGCGGTGTTGCTCTAGTCTGTCTTGTAGAGCCACCATGAGTCAGAATGACTCACAGAGTGGCTGCTGCTTTCTAACTGCTGACCATGTGGTTAGTGGCCCAACATGCAGCCTAATACAGTACCAGAGCACCCTCACGATGGCCTTGGGGCAACTAAACTCTTTCATAGATCAAGGAAATTCCTTACAGTTTTCATTTTAGCAGTTATAATTTGTCTTCCATTCTAATAATTTGAATCCATGTATATTTAAATTTGACCTAAATATTCACCTTTAATCTGAGAGTTAAAGTGGGTAGATCCTCTCCCCCCACAGCCCATTAATAAATTCTAATCTGGAATGTATATGTTTCACCCAGTATTTTCTCTTTTTGTGAAATAATTCTCTGAAGTGTCATCCCAATTATTAAAAAAAAAAGCTAAAGTCCCTATATGAAACCTCCCTCCTCTGTCAGAATTTCCTGCTCATAGCATTAAAATAGGTCCTTTTTGCCCCCAATGGTTATGGATGACTGCTTTTACCTCATCCCTCTACACCAATCAGGTGCCACTTAGCATATCCCCTAGCCACTTTGAGAAATTAGATCAATCCCCCTTTGCCCATTAAAAGGCTCATAAACAGTTGTAACATCGAATTAGTGCTGGTAGATTTCTCTAACTTGGAACATGTTAAAATACACAGCTGAGTAAGAAGAATCAATTAGGGCCAGATAGGGTGCTGCAAGTTAAACACTTTTTCTTTCTTATGATTCTACACTGTGGGAAGGAAATTCACAAGTTTACATTTCAGTTCATATTTAAGATCACTCATGTGTATAGGTCATATAATTTAACCCATTATTGGTGGGAAAGCTACCCTCAGATGCAGAGACTGTTACATTCCGGTGTCAATTTGAAGGGATTGTGAGTGAAAGGGTGGAGGCTGGCCTGTCAATCAAGAGATAACCAATGAGGTCTCTGTGTAGGCATGGCCTTCTCCTGAGAATTCTGGCAGCTCCATATTTCCTCCTGTGAGGCAGGAGACACCTCTCTCTCTGCTCACTCCCTTAGAGACAGTCTACTGACAAGACACATGCTATGTCCTGGGAGATGGAGAAGTCACATGGACCTAACCTGATGCAGCCATACCTCAGAGCTAGAGAAGCCAGGTAGAAATCCCTGCCAGCACTGTGATGCTTACAACGCCATTGAATCCACAAGACTTTGAACCCACTGGCCTGTGATCCTCCTGCATTTAGCATCTTTGCATGTGTTTCATGAAAGTGAAGAGGACTTTAGGCTGAGCCCTGGTGGCGTAGTGGTTGTGTGCGGGACTGTGGCCCACTGGGTTGGTGGTTCAAATTCAGCAGCACTCTCCAGGAGCAAGGCTGTACTTACTACTCCCCCCAGAGGGCAGTGATGCAAAAAAAAAAAAAAAGAAGAAAATGAAGAGGACTTTATAGATTGGTATCAGACATATGGACTATGACCAGACTTATGGATTTATAGATTGGTATCAGACATATGGACTATGACCAGACTTATGGATTCGATCTGGACATTAAGATGTTTTCTTAATGTTCAACTGCCCTTGCCCATAAACCTCTTCTTATACACATATGTGTGTCTATGAATTTGTTTCTCTCAACCACCCAGACTAACACAGAGACCATTATTTGAAAAATCTGAAAAGGTTTGTATGTGCATCTTTGTAATTTGTAATTAACTATATCTTCAAAGCTAACTCAAAACTTAGCTTAATTTTGAATGGGAAACTACCAATTATTTAGCAAATAGACTGCATCCCACCTTCACAATTGACGCAAACTACCTAAAATAGTGCTTAAAAATATCTGACCTGTTGTGTCTACTTCCAAATTTGCTGGAAAGTTGGCACTCCTTTAAGACCTTTTCCTGACATTAGAATCAATCCTCCCTTGTACTATGATGATCCCAAGTCTACTTTACAAATTTGGCTAGACCAGAGGATGTTCACAGATACAGATAAGAGCTGGAAACACAGGGACTCCAGGACAGACAAGCCCCTCAGGACCAATAATGAGAGTGGCAATTCCAGGTGGATAAGGGGAAGGTAGGGTAGAAGTGGGGAACTGATCACAGAATGTACACATAACCCCCTCCCAGGGGACAGACAACAGAAAAGGGGGTGAAGTGAGACATTGGTTAGTGTAAGAAATGAAAAGCAATAATAATTTCTAAATTATCAAGAGTTCATATGGGAGGGAAAATGGGGGAGGAAAGTGAGGGGCTGATACCATGGGGTCAAGTAGAAAAAAAATGTTTTGCGAATGATGATGGCAACAAATGTCCTAATGTGCTTGGCACATGGAAGGATGCATGGATTGTGATAAGAGTTGTATGAGCCCCCAATAAAATGATTTTTAAAAAAGAATTGGTTTCAACAAAGTGTAGGTAAATAATGGCAAAGGAGATAATACAAAGCAGAGATTGTCAGCTCAGGGTTCAAAGTTCCCTAAGGAGTCTATGAATAGAATTCAGGAAGCTCTATCAGCTTCAATGGGAATGCAATTTCATCTTCACTTTTACTAACCTCTAATTGAAATACAACATATTCTTTCCTTCTGAATACAGGGAACCAATCATGATAGTGTCAGCAGTGCCTATGATTTTATCATCAAGATACATCACAATTATTTTCATATCATTTAATACATTTTTCTAATATGTCAAAATACACTTTTCACTCAACACTTCTTCAAATGTATGTCACTGGGCAGACTCACTATTAGATTTTATTTTAGGCATTGAACAAGAAGTACCTCTTCTATCATGACTTTGAAAATATTTTGATAACTGCAATTTAACAAAATTTGCTTCCTTTGTGTAATCCTATGCATGTGTCAAAGGAGTCTATAGTTCAATACATATGAAAGTCCAAGTCTTCATTCTTAAGATGCTCTGTTGGCTAGTGCAGTATCAGTCCAGAGTCTCCCTTAAAATCAATTCAAACATAATTACTGTCTGCCCATCACAATGCCTAAGTGTCTACCAATTAGAGAGTTAACTTTGAGAACATTCGTTCTTTCCTGCATATAATTAACACTGCACAGAAAATTAATTCAAAAAATAAAAATAAAAGAATATAATTGCCAATGAAGTGTTTACTATTCAAAGCACTTTGCAAAGTTCTTTGCTTAAGATCTCACTTTGTCTATAAAAACTCACAAGTAGATATTATTTTCCACATTTTATAAATGCAGAGGATGAAATATAGAGAAGTTATAGAAATATAGAGAAATATAGAAATATATAGGTTATGAAATATAGAGAGGTTCTCTTGTCCATGAACATGCAACCAAATCTTCCCATATTATTTTTGTGCAAATAAAAAGATAAGTTGGAGGAAAGATAGGAAAAATGCACCTCCATCATACTTCCAAAAGTGGTAAAATAATTCTGATAATAATAACACTATGACATCATTTGCTTACGTCATTGTGATAAAATCTGCATTACAAGTACAAAAGCAAGCCGGTTAAGTCAAAGAACCCGCACCACATTTCATTGGTAGTCATTGTATTCCTCCCTGTTTTGCATTCATATACCTTTAGCTTCACTTTTACAATCCCTTGTTAAAAGAATAAAAATTCATATATTTAACAGAGAGTGACCTCTGAGAAAGCATTATGCACATTCAGTTTGACTGACTGGAAAACATACCGAAGGCTCCTCTGCATCCCGAAGTGGGAGACCAATGTCTAGCCTAGGACTTAACAGACAACAGCTGTAGGTCACATCCTCCCTGCAACCTGAATTTGTATAGCTTATTTGACCTAAGGTTTTTGTGTTAATATTTTAAAGCCTCGTATAAAGTAAAAAGGCTTAAAACATTTATTCTCTGGCTCAGGGGAGGGGGTGGGGTGTCAGGAGGAGAATAGCAATTGAGTGCTAATTTAAATTGTGAGCAAGACTACAGTGTTTTGCGCACAAAACACTGTTTTTATTTGCAGGAACTTCAGATAGCTGAAAGATTGTTATTTACAAGTGGAATTTGATGGACATTTTCTGCGAAATGAATGATATCTCACTTCAACAAAAGCAATTGACAGTGTTTATTACCAATGTTTACATGTGTGCATTTCTGAGAAAAATGAAAATTTTAGAAAACTTGAATTTGTCACTGTGAGCTCGACAGCTTTCTGATAATTGTATTTAAAGAATTCTAATGTGAGTTAATTGAGAACATAAATGAAAATGTACAAACTATAAAGAGAGATCAACTAAATAACTAGAACCTCCTAAAAATTAAGTACTTAGGGGCACTGAAAGACTTCCCCAAAGAGGAAAAAGGATACCTACTGATCGCAGGTCTGACAAAAGAGTAATCCTTAAAATTGAAATGGAATAATCCTATTTTAAAAAAAAAGAAATCAGGAGAGGCCATAAACAGATATTTCTCCAAAGAAGGCATTCAGGCAGTGAAAAGAATGCATGATAAAAAGCTTGAAACTATGAGCTTGGAACCAAACTCAGTGACTTCAAGTTGATTCTGACTCAGAGTAACCGTAGGGACTGTGCAGAAGTGTCTCATGGGTTTCTGGGAGTGTCAGCCTGATAGAGAGTCTCACCTTTTCTCAGGCAGAGCAGCTTGTGGTTTCTAAACACTGACCTTGCAGCTACAGCTCATCACAGAACCCACTGCATGACACCACCAGGCAAAATCAACACAACTAGTTGGTACCATTCTACTCCAACAACAATGGTGAAGTTTAAAAATGACAAATGGAAAGGATGTGGAAAGAAGGGAACCTGTAGCCACTGCTAGCAGGAAGGTGAATTGTGAAAAAAAATTGTAACATGCTTCTTTCAAAGGTTGCCAATAGGAATATCACATGATCCAGCAATCACACTAGTAAGTATATATCCCAGAACAATAGACTCATGCACAAAGAGATTACACATGGAAGCATCAAGAAGTTTGAGAAAATTCCATTATCTTTTCATTCCATTTTCCCACTAAATTTGGAAGTCTTCTTGAATGTACCCTCATGTTAATACCACTAGGATTCACAAATGCAAAAATTAAAAAAAAAAGATGTAAACAACTGAAGTGGCTCTGAAGAGATAGTTGAGTAAACAAACTATGACACATGCACATGGTGTAAAGTTTCTCACCCAGCATGAATGAATCTTGGGAGTTCACAGAGAGAGAACTGTTCTCGAGACTGGTCTGGCTACAAGCAGTAGGAAGTAGTCCGCCTTATTGTTCTGCTGGAGAATGTGAGCGTCTCTGAGACTGTGGTTCTGAGATATTCTACATCTGGAACCAAAATCACCCGTGCGAATTAATGCTCCGTCAAGCATTAAGGCTATTAGGTGAAAGACAGTACCAGGAGCCAGCAATCCTGGGAAATCCAAAGACCAGCATTTGCCTCAAGACAAACCTTGGACGATGGACACAGTGAGGTGGCTGAGGGTCAGCACAGACTCAAAGGCAGTGAGCTTGGTATAAGTTACCCCTTTTGTGTAGCCCAAAGAAGCCAAATGAGACCCACCCACCACTCCCACACACCATTTCATCAATAGGAAAAAAAGCTGAAATGCCTCATCAATCATGAATTCAGTTTTGGCTTGGTGGTCGCAACTGTGCCCAGTGAAATAAACACAGTGAATAAGTACTAGAACACAAGCTACATAGAGGAACATGGTGTGCTTTTGGAAGTCATTTCAGAGAGTTACAAAGGCACATTGGGTGCCGTGGACCTGTGTAATATCTTCTTTGTGGTGATAGTTTTTCAGCTGTATACATCTATCAAAATGTATCAAATTAAAAAAATGTATCAAATTATAAAATTAAACCACATATCATCTGTTATATGCCAGTTATACCTAAGTAAGTCATTGATTTAGAATTGTTATTTATGATGATAAGTCTTATTATTTTTAAAAGAAATACTAGACATCATATTCTCCCAGTTTAATGTAAAATATTTATAGCGATAACAAATAGATAGCTGTGACAATCAGTGATGACATTATGCACTTAAAAGGCCCTGAAACCAAAAGACTTAACAAGTATTAATCTGAACCTTGAGATCTTATCATGGCAAGATGCCTGTGTGGGAACACAGCAAGGGAGGAGCGGGAAGGTTCCCGAAAGGTAGAAGGTAACTCTGAACAGAGAATTCATAAGTTTTCTTCTGTGTACACACTCTTATACACTCAATGCACAAAACATTGAAAGGATCTGGGAAGGAAGAGTATAGTTTCCTTAGGTCCTGTGTTCGAAGCAGAGCACAATAGACATGAGAACTTCAATACACCAACTTTTCTTGGCACCCCATCCAGACCCTGCAGTCACTGTGAGAGCACTGCTTTCGGCCCTTATAGTCATTGTGGACTCCTCTTGGCTCAGGCAGAGTGATCAGGCTCTCTTCTCTCTTCTAAGAGTACAGCCACCCCAGCCCCATCCCTGACTAAACGTTCCTGCTCTTCTTCTGAAACCTCTTCTCTGTTTGCCTAAAAAAATGGTGTGACTATGAAACACGGCCGGGCAACAGATAAAGGCGGCACATGACTTCATTATCGGTGAAACCAATGGCTCTCGGCCTGCTGTGTACAATTTAAAAGTCATTTGGAGATGCTAACTGAAGTCTCATTCTGATTCGTGTGACAGAACGGAACTTCCCCATAACATCTGATTGTCTAGAATCTCTAGAGAAACAGATCTCTGGGCCATTCTGTAGCAAAATCTCTGAGCGAGTTTGAGCAGGGAAACATTAGCAGCCCTTCATTATTGCACTACCAGGGCTCCTGAAGCAGCCTGAGGGCAACAGTCTCTGAGAACTTCCACACTTGGTCTGTAAGGCTTCATTCAACACTGCAAGGATGCCAGCTGATTCTGTATTCTGATGGGCAGATCTTTTGCTCCGGCATCATTTATCCTTTCAAAATCTCAAATTCTCATTTTTTAAATGGGGGTTTTAAGTGCTTCTCATATTAATGGGAGGTATGCAAATGCAAGCACAGCTGAAATACAAATCTCCCTGTAAATTAAAATTTTTATTATCAAATGTAAAAGCACATTCTCTTGCAACCGATATCAGGAAATAAAATGTACATATTGTTGAATGGGAAACTAATTTGCTCTGTAAGCTTTCTCCCAATCCACAGTAAAATGTTAAACTAGAGAGAGAAATAAAACATTCTCAGAACTCACTCAGTGGTTGTTGTGTTCCATAAAATAAATATAAATAGATTTGACTATAAAGCAATACAACGTAGAAATGCAAAATATTCAAAATAGCATTGCTAACTTGGGAACCAGAAGAGAGTATTCTGCATCTTCCTCAATCCAGAGCTAAGGATACTTGACTTTCACTAATTTAATACTGAGTCCATTTATTCACTCTCTGATGTGTTGGATTTCTATAGAAAATATGCATTTCATATTTTAATTAATTTGGGACCATAAATTATAGCCTTAAGTACACTAAATAAAGTTGTTCAAATAGTTAAATTTACATGAATGGTAATAATGAACAAGAAACACAAAAGTCTTCTCAACTTTTCTCTTTCTCAAGAGAGTGAAGGAAGTGGAGGACGGTGAGAAAAAATCCATTGGAGCCACAAAAAATAAGCATATCATGAGTCCAATGCTGAGGATTTCAGGAAGTCTCTAAACCAAGCATTAAAAACTAAAGGTTATAGATTGCCAATGATTCCAATTCTCAAGGGAAAACATGAGGTCACCACACTTTAAATGTAGGTGAATGAATTGGGAAAAGGGGGGGAAATTAACTTATTTCAATTGCCTGGACTGTGCAAAAGAAGAGAATCAATTTTTAAGTTAACTGGGTCAGAAACCTTGTATAGATTAGATTTTATATCCTGAAATGCATTCTTCAGTAACGAAGAGAGCTGCACAGATTTCAGAAGTGAGAAGAAATCCTCTCTGTCTAAGAAATCGTTCAGAGTAGAATTTGATTTCTGTGGAACAGAGAGACCAGAGGGCAGGCGAACAGGACTTGATCATTAAAGTCTGTAACCCAGGCAGCCTGCGGGAAGTCATTTGTTGGAGGAGTCACAAGAAGCTCACTTTTTGTCAGAGGAAACCAGGAGAACAAACAGCCAAAAATATTATAGTATTTTTGTACTATAGTATGATAGTACTGTGAATGCATAAGTTTACAAGACCACATTCAACATCACATCTTCATTATTTCACACATTCTAAAATTGGTGCTATAATTAAGCAGATCATCCCTTCTAAGCACAATGAAAGATAAAGGCTTGAGTTTCCCGGGATACCTCTTCATTTTTATCTTTTCTCAGTGATCCCGTCAGGTTTCACTTTCTTATCACTAATACCAACCTTTTCATTCCCTGATTTCCATTCTGCTTTTTAAAAAATAAGTAAATAAAGGCTAAATGCAATAAAATATTCCAATCAATAGTGTATGAATATCAATTGCAGTGCAAAGATGGAAGCTGAGCTGATGCTGGGGTGTTGACTGACAAATAGCACTCCAAAAGATCCTCCCTTGAAGGATGACTTCCGCACTTGCAGCAGAAACATCTGCAGTTGGTATAAGGAAAGCAGTTTGAGAGAGTCAAGGTCTGATCCAGCAATCTCTCTGCGGGGCGTATATCCTAAAGAAACGAGTCATAACACAATCAAACACAGCATAACCTTGTTCGTTGCAATGGTTCATAACAGCAAGAAGATGAAAGCAACATAAATGTCCATCTGAAGAATGGATAAAAAAAACTCTTGTACTACGTTCACATGATGGGATATGCTGCATCACTAAAATACAATGACAAAGCCATTAAGCTCTTTACGACATGGAGAGCATTACACTGAGTGAATTCAGCCAATCCCCAATTGGCACATGTTATACAAGTACGACACCACTAATCTAAGGGAGAAAAAGAAAAAGACAGTCATATTGAAGGTAACTGACTTAGGGAGGGTGTTGGAAGGGCAGAGGGCTAGATCGTTGAGGGGTGTTGACTTGGGCAAAATGGAGGTCCATAGGGGGTTGCAGAATGAGAGGGGGAAAGGGACCCACTCCAGAGTTTTGTGAGTGGTGTCCAATGCTGAATGCAAAGATGTTCATCTGAAATGTAAACTCCCTGCTAATTTACAATAAAAAAATTGTTTAGAAACATTTTTAAAGTGAATCATGAGAGTTGTGGTGGTCATGTGCTTATGTTAATTCCATGATTGAGATGTAGGGGTGGTGTTTTGCCTGTTAATCTGGAGATAGCCATTGAGTAGGCAATGAGGCCTCTGTGTGGGCATGGCTTTCTCCTGACACTTCTGGGAAATCTCGGGATATTTTCCTCGGGGAGATGAGAAGCTATCTCACCAGTTGTTGGGAGTTAGTCTCAGAGACGATAAATCACGGACAAGACAAGATGGCAGCGTCTGAGTAGCCAAAGAAGCCACATGGCCTGGCCCTGATGGAGGCAGATCTCTGAAGCTGGAGAGGCCACGTGGAGACCCCTGCCAGCGATGAGTTGCTTCTGCCACCACTGGATGCTGTTGATGAACCCTGAGCCCTGGAAGCCAGGAGCCATGGGGAGGCCCCTGCCAGTGCCAGGATTCTGCACCCACTGACCTGTGACTTCATGAGTCGGAAGGAGACTTTATAGACTTATATCGGGTATATGGGTTAATATCAGATTTATGACTTTGAACTGGACTGGGTTGGGATGTTTTCTCAGTGTTCCATTCCTTTTGTATATAAACCCTTTCCTTATATCCATATGCATGTCTATGAAATTGTTCCTCTAGTTTACCCGGACTGACACAAGACCTGAAGCTTCCTTAGTAAGATGGCCTATTCCTCCCCTTCTATTTCAAAGTCCTCAGTAATCTGTAGCTCTCCACATTAACCATCACATTCCTGGACTCAATGCTGAGGGGAAAGGACTGGAAGGCAGTTTCAGTCTTAGAATTTGAGTTATATGAAGTGCCTACCATGTCATAACCCACTTGTCTTATTCAGGATTGATTTGTAAGTGGAAGAGCACTTGACATAAGTTAAGAAGGATGCTCTTAAACCAATTTCTGCTGGCAAAATATGGTAATCTTATTAAATGCTCTGCCCTTGTAGATGGGGTAATGGAGCAAGCCTGTCCCCCAAAGGCCTGCTATAAGACTCATGACCTCTGGAGAAACCCAAGAGCAATCCTCTGTGTCCGGCTTCAAGGAGAGAGCTGATGGGAGGAACACTTTCCTCTGGAAAATACAGCCCCTTGAAGTGGACATATGAAGGCAATAAGAAAGGCAAAGTTGAGAGATATTTTTAGTACCCCAAGGTTAACTTCAACAGAAAAGCAGTTTTAATCCTTCAAGGTCATTTAATAACCTAGGATTTTTAGAAATGAAAATAAATATCAACTCTCTCTATAACACCCAAACTACATTATAATTATCTCAGTACAAGTGATCACATGTCATACAAGGCACTCCAACTATTTTATAGCTTCTTTGAAGTAGCAGAAAAAAATCAGTACAACAGAAAGAAAATAAAAGGATGTAAATCTAAATGGATTGGAGAATATATTACTAGTATATTGTACAAGCTGATGGTGTGCAGGGACTTGTTGGCATTTTTTTTCCTGTATCTCATTTAAACAAGGTAACATTCCCCTGAGAGGGAGCTTATTATGTAATTTCTTACGATAAAAGAACTCAAAGCTCTAAATTATTCAATTATTTATGTGAGTCACTAAAGTGAAATTTACTTGTTTCTAAACAGCAAAACCTAGACATG
>PVJH01043333.1:0-13680 GCA_004026705.1 Nesogale talazaci | reverse complement strand
TATATGCCTTAAGACGAAAAGTTACCCGATTCGCAAATCATCTATGAAATACCTTCAATCAATCTCTATCATGGGCTGAATATGATTTTTATTTTAACAATACCCAAGCAACACCTTTCAGAAACATTATCCTGAGGGATAAAGGCCAAGCCCATGACCAGTCCTTCACTGTTTTTCTAAGGGTATATCCACTGCCTGACACGTGCCCATGTTTTGCCAAGTGAAGCCACTGGCAACCTCAGGGAGGCAGTGGGGAGGCCCAGCCTCTCTGCCTGGATCACCAGCCTGGTCCTCCTTTCTGAAGCTCCCTGAACATCTCTATGGTGACCCTTTGTCAAATGCTCTGGCCCCACTCTCTTTCCTGCAGTTCTGTATAATCCCTTTAATGAATATTTGCCTTGCAATCTCAGTTTTCAATCATGTCTATGTCCCTCGTGCCCAGTACAATGTCTGCCATACTGCAGACCTTTAGCCCCTGAGTATCGACTGAATAGAACCAAAGCAAAACCGAGAAGAAATGACTTTATCTGAATTCCACTAGGGGTCACTTTCTCTATAGTTTAGGAAGAAATTGTGCAGCTGTTCAGTAAATCAATTTGCTATGAAAAATTCAGCGTTGTGTTTCATTTTTAAAGTCATTTGTTGTTTATTCAATGGAAACAGGAAATTCCTGCCATGTTGTACAAACCTAGCAGCAGGGTAAGACTGCCACCTCTTTCTGTATTTTTGCATAATGTCAATAGTCATGTGTGAAGACTGAAGATAAACATGGCATTGAATTTGGGCTCTATCCAGAATTCAGCTCACTAAATGAATATGAACATTTCTTTCTTAGATTTAGGTTAACATCCTTAGAAAAAAGTGAATGTTTAATTAGCTCATTTCGAGTAGGTTTATACATGAAGGCAAAGATCTGTCCATCTAAATCTTTATTTCTTTACCAAGATTATTCTCATTTAACCTCAGGGGCAAAAATAATGATGTATTCCTTCCAACCAGTTATCTCCAAGTGCCTGAAGCCACCAGTATTTTAATACGAGTAACCGAAGGGCAAGGAGATGATGTTACGAGGAATTAATAGCCACTTACATTCAGTGGTAATACACTTAGCACAGACATAATGCTTTCGTATTGGGGTCATTCGTGTTCATACAATATTCTTTTTTATATATATGCAGTATTCCTGACCAGCCTCAAAAACATTCATTGTGCCAAGGTTTCCTTTCAAGAAAAAAACACTGCTTTTCTCAGGAAATGGCCAAGGCCCAGCTAGTGGAAAACAGTGAGGTGAAACTCATTCTGAAGTCCTCATAGAGCATCAACAAAGGACTCAAGGCCTTCACTGGAGTGCGTCAATAGAGGGACAAGCAATTTAAAGGACATTTGCTTATGGGACTCTTTCTTAGGTTCTGTAGCCTCGTTGGCAGAGTGGTGATGCATTCACCTGTGATCCTCAAGGTTCGCAGTTTAAAACCACCAGCCACACCTCAGGAGACAGTAGGTTTTTTTTTTATTCTAGTAAACTGAGAGGGGTCAGTTCTACCCTGCACTCTAGAGTGTCGACTCATGGCAGTGAGTTTGGTTTGGCTTGGGTTTTTTCTTAGGGATCTGGTGCTGCTGTCACAGAAAGACCACAAGTGGGTGGCTGTGAAGGACAGAAGTTTATTTCCTCAGGAAGTTAGAAGTCCCAAGTCAGAGTATGGCTCTAGGGTAGGAGCAAGGGAGGACCTGGCCCACTGACCGGGAAGGACCTCGAAATCCCCCATTCCAGCTAACATCTCATGCCTCACTCAAAGAGAAGCAGTTCCAGCATCACATGAGGGGTGAGTTAATTAAGGGTTTGACCAAATATAACGGGCTAATTTTTAATGTGATCATTTTATATGGCCCATAAATATGTGCTAAGTATTCAAATAGCCCTTGATAGGAAATAAGATACACCCCTTCCACTCCCACTGCAGAAGGAAGTCTTTCTTCATCTAGTCCGACTTCTGCGGGTGAATGCAGTGGAGTGGATTTAAAAGAGCTCTGGTGGCACAGCGGATTATGGGTTGGGCTGCTAACCTCCAAGGTGGCGGTTTGAAACCACCAGCTGCATTACAGATGGAAGAGAATACTCTCTACTCCATTTGAATGCTTACAATCTTGGAAACCCATGGGGCGCTTCTGCCCTCCCCTATTGGGTCCCTCTGAGTTGGATTTGACAAGATGGCAGGGGTGCATCATGGAACAGGGTAAGGAATCCTGGAGATGCCGCCCACGCAGGAAGCCTTCGATGACAGACCGCTCTCTCGTGGCCATCCAGTCAGTGCTGAATCACAGCGACTGCCACTCTGGGTTTCTGAGACTGGAACTCTTGACAGAAGTAGCAAGCCCAGTCTTTCGCCTAGGAGATGCTGGTGGTCTTGCATGGCCGACCGTGTGAAGTTCAGCAGCTAAAACTCCCCAGCCACCCTAAGCAAGAAAGATGAGGCATCTGCTCCCTTAAAGATGTATGGACTTAAAAATCCTATCTGGGCTTGTTGATGCATCAGGAATGATGGCATCCTGGTGGGGGTGTGGAGATCATAGAACTGACCATAGAGTGTCTACAGCAACATCTGTACAGGCACAGAGTACTCCATTACCAGACAGAGAGCATTGTTAAGTCGATGTTGGCAGACATAGTTAGGTCAAAATATAATATCATCATTTAGTTTCACATTTGATGGATTTGAAG
The DNA here is from genome assembly GCA_004026705.1 of Nesogale talazaci. Taxonomy (NCBI): domain Eukaryota; kingdom Metazoa; phylum Chordata; class Mammalia; order Afrosoricida; family Tenrecidae; genus Nesogale; species Nesogale talazaci. The sequence continues at coordinate 10,961 of PVJH01043333.1, read as the reverse complement.
GCTGTTTCTGTTTTTATTTATTTATTTAGGGACAAAAAGAACAGATAGGCTGTCTTGGAGGGAGGGAAGGACTTTGGGGAAGGGTAGGGGCAGCAGAGAGGGACAGGAACCTCTTGAGCTCCTGAGAGGTTCCGAGGCTGAGAGTTAGGCCAGGGAAGCCGCTTTTTGATTTATTTTTAAATGAGGGGGAAAACACCTGGATTAAGCCACTGGTAAATCCCCAGGACCAGGGATGGAAATAGCCTTGCTGTGATGCAGAATGCATTGGAAAGGGGATTGTTGCAGGTGCAGTAAGGTAAAAGTTTTAGGACCTTTCACTTGTTGCCCCTTAGGATCCACTTAAATCTGTTCTACTTTCTGCTTTCTTTTGAATTGAGATTTTAATCTGTTTTACTTTGCTACTGTTGGTGCTGTCTCGTTTTACTGTATATGAAATCCAGGAGAGTTAAATCTATGTAGACAATAACTGAATGAGTACTTCCTTGGGAGCAGGGCCATGAGGGTTGACGAGAAACATATGGGCAACTATGAATGATGATATACAAGAAAAAAGAAAATGTTTCAAGACCGTGATGGTGACTATGCGACTCTTCTTGATGCGAATGAACCATTGGATTGCATGCTATGAATTGTACATCAATAAAACTGTTAAGACAGTCCAATGCACAGAAGATTTGGTGGCGATGCACGTCTACATTGCCCTTGTTTTCCCTCGGATATGACTGAACCATTTTGAACCAGTTCAAAGCCTGGAGAAAACACAAGTTCCCCAAAGCTAAGTGAGTTCCAAGTGACATGGCTTTGCGATGATTTCTTTTTAGGCCAGAATACTTCTTTCCCGAGACTTTGGATTTTCAGTCTAGCATCCTTTCTCTACAAAGCCATCTTGTCTTCCAGCCTGGCAACTCCTTCCAAAAAAGAACCACCACAAAAACCTTTTCCTGAACTCATTGCCATCGAGTCGACACCAACCCTACAGGGCAGGGTCGAACTGCTCCTGCGAGTTTCCAGGACTGAAACTCTTGATGGGACTAGAAAGGCCCATCTCTCTCTCATAGAGAAGCTGGTGTGTTTGAACTGCGGATTTTGTAGTCCCGTGTCCCCGCCCCCATGAGCACCACACCACCAGAGTGTCCAAGAGCGCCTTAGCAATATGAAGTTTTTAGTTCAGCACAGTTCCTCGAGCACAGTAAGATCGTGCTCAGTACGCCTCACTGCTCTGCTGCTCTGGGTAGGTGGCATGGTTTATTGTTGGCTCACAGTGACCCTGTGCGCAGCAGAATGAAACCCTGCTCGGTCCATGCCAACCTCATGACGGCTGCTCTGATTGCAGACGCTGTGCTGTCCATTTTGCTGAGGGTCTTCCTCTCTTTTGCTGACCCTTTCTTTTTTAAAAGTCATTTTATTGGGGGCTCATGCATCTTTTTCACGATACATAAATACGTATATTGTGCCAAGCACCTTCACGTGCCTGCTGCTGTCATCATTCTCCAAATATCTGCTTTTCCGCTCGAGGCCCTGATATCAGCTTCTCTTCCCCTCCCCTCCTTCCTTGCTCCCCCTTCCCCTCCAACCTCAATACTTTATAGATGATTATTGTTTTGTCATATCTTACACTGCCCGGTGTCTCCCCTCGCCCACTCCTCCAATGTCTGTCCTCCCGGTAGGAGGTTATGTGTAGATCCCCGTAGTTGGCTCCCTCTCTCTACCCCACCTTCCCTCCACTCATGCAGGAGCTCCATTCTTACTACGGGCCCCAAGGGGTTCATCTGTCCTGGGTTCCCCGTATTTCCACTTCCCATCTCTACCAGTGTACCTCTTCCAGTCCAGCTGGATCTGTACGGTAGAGTTGGGACCATGATAGTTGAGGGGAGGAAACCTTCAAGAACTAAAAGAAAGTTTTATGCTTTATCTCCACCTTTCTGCACCTTGACATTTCTTCATTCCCAAATAGCCAGACATTTCCCTTTATCACCAGTGACCAATTGTGGCCAGCAGAGGGCAACAGCACTGCCAAAGTGGTGGCCCAGAAGAGGATGATTAAAGTGTAATCAAGACAAAACCAGAATCCCCAGTTCGCCCACTACCAAGTGTGGAGTACATACCGAGGGCATACCAAACCCAAACCTCACTGCCGTCCAGTAGATTCTGCCTGTCCCTGTGGGTCTACAAGACTGTAACACTTTACCGGAGTAGACAGTCATTACAGGAGTAGAAAGTCTCCGCTTTCACTCATCCAAAGACATGCTCAACTAAAAATGTACTTGTTGTTTAGCTGGGATCCAAATTACCCAAGATCCTGCATTCTACCTGGCAACTCAATATGACATCTGCCATGAAAGCACCGAGTTGACAGTCGACGGATGCTTCGAGGGACTTCAAACAAGGCGGTCTAAGGAAAGACAGACAGCTTCTGCAGAAAGCGACAGGAACCACCAGCCAAGGGAGGGATGGCAAGACCTGCAGAAGAAAGGCCGGAGCCCGTGGCAGCCTGCCAGATCATCATGTCTTGAGTGCCAGAACCTCCCCCTTGTGTATTTCCCTAGTTCTGAACAGCGAAACAAAGCCAATCACCTGTGAAAGATCCACTGGGCTCTGTCCCTCTCTCGCTTGATGAACAAAGGAAAGCGGGGCTTATAAGGGGCTGCAAGTTACCTGTTCGCTGTCAGCGCACCTCTGCGTCTGTCATCTAGAGAGTTCATTTATAGATGAATCCACATCCCACCCTCCCCAAGTCAAGCATCAGTCTCTTCTCATTAGCAAAGCCCCTTTCAAGTTGCTGTGTGTTATTGGATTGTGGATTAGATGTTTTTATAAGCTCTATTCTAAGGCACTTGAATTCCCCGTGTACTGGCTTTTAGGGAAAGATGCTTAGACATGGTGCTTTAAGTTTTGGTCCCAAACCTGGTAAGTTACAGACCTGAGAAACTTGTGAGCGTTAGGCACGGGTTCAGACTCCATGCTCTAGAGCTGTATCCTCTGACTGCACACACCGTGTCCCTTCAGCGTCCTGTGCCCTTGTCAGAGCCAGGCGACGTGGGAGTCTGTTTTCTCATCCACAGAGTGGGCTTGATAAGGTTACCTTGAGATCTAAGTGAATAAGTCAGAGCACAGCACAGAGCTTGACGGGCGGTGAGTACTCACTGTTGTTCTCGTTAGCTGCCCGTAAGGTGGCCCCAACTCACGGATACCCATCCACTGTGGAGACACATGCTGCCTAGTCCCGTCTCACGCCGGATGTGGAGAGGTAGCTGTGACGCACGGGATTTTCACGGGCCAATTTCTAAAAGGAGATAAGTAGTCACGTTCAGTTGGAGGGAGACAAAGAAAACCATTATTTCTTCCTAGTCTTCTTAGTGTGGTCTCAGAGCCTAAATTCTGAGCACCCCAGTTTGTAAAAATCTATGGGTGACAGTGACAGCCCCAAATCCATGTGCAGAGTCCCCACAGAGATGAAGCTTCCATTGATTTCTTTCTGATGATTAGCTAGGGGTGTAGATCATCTTGCTCTCAGGCAGAAACCATGGAAAGTAGACTATCATGACCCTTCTCGGGCCAGCCCAGGGAGGGGGAGGTTCTCTCTTGGCCCCATCTTGGCGGCTTGCCTGGGTGTGTCCTTCAGGGAGATCAGTGTTGGCATTGACTGCATTGTTTGGGAGGTCCTGGACCCATCTTGGAAGCACTCCATCTAATGTATGCATCCCAATGGGGGTCTCATTCCTGCCTCTCTTGTCCCATCTATAATTGGGATGTATTCTCTGTCACTGAGCACATTTTTTGACCATTTCCTTTGCCCTCCTGTGCCCCCTTTAAAAATGGTCTCAACCATTTGGACCTTGGGTTAATGGCTGCCCTCATCCACCTCACCTGAGTCTTTGACTTCTCTTTGTCACTTTTTTTTTTTGGCATCACTGCCCTGGTGGGAGGAGGAAACCCAGCCTTGCTCCTGGAGAGCTGCTGCTGGATTTGAACCGCCAACCCTGTGGGCTGCAGTCCTGCACACAACCACTGCGCCACCGGGGCTCAGCCCTCTTTGTCACTTTTAAGACTTAACATTCTCCTTAAATTATATTTCTTTTGTACCCTAAAACAGTGTCGAAGCTCCCGTCACCTGTTCAGGATCATAGCAACACACACGCTCCTGCTGACTTCATCTCACACAGGGAAGACCATCACTGAGCCACCAATGCCACTGAAGACATCAGCTATTGTTCTTTTAGTGACATTGTGAAGCCACATTGTTAATCACATAATGTCCTCGGGAAAGGTTTCTTTCCTGGGAAGGTACACTATGCAGAGATGCCTTTAAAAAATAACATCAAAAGATAATGAGTTAGAAATGATTTGCTGATAACTAATACCAACAAAGTTATTGGGTCCCTTTGAATTGTCTAGCTTAAGTTTCTTTTAACCAGAAGGACTAGGAGCTAGAGATAAAAATCAAGTTGAGCTGTAGGGGATAAACAAAATAATTACTTCTGCACATTGATCATAATTACTACCAATCGGAAGTATTTTGTCTCAAGCCAAGGAACAGTGCTGAAGAGTGAGTTGAGTTGAGTTGTAGGGGAATAAAGAAAATAATTACTTCTGCACATTGATCATAATTACTACCATTTTGTCTAGAGCCAAGGAGCAGTGCTGAAAAGTAAAGACTGGAGTTGGCTGAGATAAGACAGCAAGATTAGAGATTGCTTCACATGAAGCTGACAGGGAATGTCTTCTTGCATTTCTGAGGGAGTTGATTGCTGTAACCAGTGAAAAAGGAAGCGCATCCATGGCGGGGAGTGCTGGTGGGGCAGTGATCCCATGGTGGGGCAGGACCCACACGGTCTGCAGCTGAAAATCACAAGTTCCAGCTTTCCACTCGCAGAAACGGTTACAGACTCGGGAACTCACTGGAGCGGTTCTACCCTGCCCTAAGACAGGGTCCTCAAACTTTTAAACAGGGGGCCAGTTCACTGTCCCTTGGACTGTGGGAGGGCCAGACTATAGTTAAAAAACAACAACAACAACAACAACAACTATGAACAAATTCCCTGCGGGCCTGGCATGAGTCAGCTGCTAAGCAGGACAGGCAGTGGCGGCAAAAACACCCAGCAACAAGATAAATGTCCTCGGTGGGCCGGGCTGTAGTTTGAGGACCTCTGCGAGAGGGTCACTATGAGTCTGCATCGACATAATGGCAGTGAGTTTGAGTTTTATAAAATACAAATATACTAGAATAGTAATTATATGCCCATTGATCAGTTGGAGGTCTTTGGTTGGAAGCAACCACTGCTGACAAATTAAATAAGTTTAAAAAAAAGCAACAAATGGTACTACACGATAAAACTGTCTAATATTATTATATGGCCAGGAGTTTACAATTAAAATAATTAAAAATTACTTATTTGTTTGTTTGGGTTTTTTTAGGGGGGCATCACTGCTCTCTGGTGGTGGGAGTAGGAGGCCCAGCCCCACTGCTGGAATTGAACCTCCATCCCAGTGGGCCGCAGTCCCGCGTACAACCACTACGCCACCGGGGCTCAGCCCCAAAATTACTTATTATATATCTTTTTTCATTATTAATTTACTTATTTATATATTCTTTTATAATTAATATTTTACTGATTTGCAATCAGTACAGAGACAACATGAACAAAATTGTACACAGTGATTAAATTATATACATCTTTTTATATATAGCTACATCTTTTTGTTTGTTTATTTGTTTGTTTGGGGGGAGCATCACTGCCCTCTGGTGGTCATGGGAGCTACCCACCCTTGTTCCTGGAGAGCCGCTGCTGGACTTGAACCGCCAAGCCCGTGGGTCACAGTTCTGCACTCAACCACTACGCCTCTGGAGCTTAGCCCTATATATACATCTTATAATGTGAGACACAGTACAAAAATCTTTCAAGAAAAAGCTCATTGTTCTCTCTATTCCTACACTCTCCTGACAGTGTCAACTTTGGGTAGTAACTAATAGTGAATATTTACAAGCATTTAGAATATTCGCATTTTCCTCATGACCTTAAAACCCTTATGTGGAGCTATGCTTTGCTCTAGTTTTCCCAAACTCCCATCCTGTGGGCAGGCTATCAGATTTCAGACCTGAAAAAGGATATCCAGAGCTTGGGGTTGGCTGTTTCCCACAGCACTGTCTACTTTTCAACTGCATCCAATGATTTATTGCAGTAGCCACACAGAACTCACCGTTGTGGGCCTCATTAGGGATGTTAACAGGTTATAATTCATGTGAGAAGTGTCCAGGCACAGTTGTTCAGTCAGGACAGGCCTCTCTGCCCTGCTCAGGCAATGGTACAAAGCTCTTCTAGGGCTGCCAAGAAATCCCAAAGGGGCACACCACTCTGCCAGAAGCCTCAGCCTGAATCGCTCAGCTCCACTCAATAATTCAGCACGCCCAGCTCCTGCAGTTGGGGCACCCCACTTCACAAGTCAGCCTCTTGCCTAAAAACACTCAGTATTATTTGTTCTGTGGGCTGGGAAGTCCATAGCTCAGTGTCATGTTCTGGTTCCTGCTCTATGGGATTATAATAAGATTTCTCTCAAGCTGTCTCCCCACATATGTGCCAAACTTAGCTTGAAGGTCAACAGAAGTAGATCAGGGGTTAGTCTCCCTCAGGGTCGGCAGCCATCTAGGGCAATCAGACTATGCCATCTGTCCCACCCCAAGGACAGCCACTTTCTCCTAATAAGGATAGTAATATTTCCTTGTAGGAATATTAGGGAGGCCATGCCAACCCAAGAGTGACCCAGATTAGGCCTCCATCATGAATCTAGGATTCACTCTTGTCACATGTATGTCCTTAATCCCTCCCATTCCTATTACATGTACACCTCTTCCTGTCATGCTATAATGCCTATTACACATCCCTTTTCTGTGATGTGTTTGCCCATTTTATAGCCCCTTCCTATGACATGTGGTTACCCATAACCATACCTTCTAAGAAGAAATAAGCCTTGGTTAGCAATAATCTAGGGTCCCAGCTTCTTGCCCATGCGAGGCGTTGACCAATCTGTTGGGATCACGGCCATCCAGGAGGTGAGCATGCTACCATAAGATGTGTCTGACTCTTTATTTTATTCTCTCCTATTACTCTCCATTACTTTATTATAATTTTTATATATCTTAACTGTACAATTACACCTATAGAACCCAAAATTATTTGTGGGGGCTGGTCTTTACCCCACACTGCTTCTCCTGGTGTTTCTCTTCTGGTATCAAAGCTGTCACTTGGTTCAAGGAGGTTCAATGTGCAGGGATCTTGGGATCCAAAGAATGTGCTCTAGTCCTGGCTCTTCAGTCTTGCTGATAACCATAATCCCCTTCTTGTTTCTGAGATGGCTGATATTACCCACACCATGACAGTCACAATGAACTCTGCGGACAATCACTCACACCTGAGTTATATGATCCAATCAGGATCTTCCCCCACCTTAGATGCAAACCCGCCAGCAAAAAAAAAAAAAGATTCATTTGGTGGGTGAAACAAAAGCTATGGCTGGAAGAACCACATGAAATAACAATGCATTGATGAATCTTAGACTAGGTCCATTAAAGAAACAAAACCAGTGTGTTGATGAATCTATATTAAGAAAATATCTCAGACAATTGTAGGAACAGACAAGTCCAAGTTGAGCCAGGTTCCAAATTCTTGGGTGAGATGCTAAGTGGGAGGTGCTCTGGAGTCTCATCGTGGTGGGGGCTGGTGAAATCAGGGTGGGCAGTTGGATGAGAGGACACAGAGGACTCCAAGATGCGCAGGTCAGGCTGGTGGCTGCAGAGGCCAATTGATCCAAGGTCAGCAGGTCACATGGCAGGCTGCTAAAGAATCTCAGGAAGGGCAACTCGGCAGATTGCAGGTTCAAGTTCAAGTAAGCGGGAGTCTATGAGCCCTACGCAGGACTCAGCTTCAGCAGCAAGCGAGTAGTTTGTTGCACAAAGCTCACTTTTGTTAGCAGTGGGTCACACCCCTTTCAATCGACTGCATCAGGACGGTGACCTGAATCAGGGCACTGCATCCCACTTGCATCTTATAATTGATTGATGGGCCATGACTACATGGTGTTCCATCAGGTCGTGGGGGATTACTAGGTGTTAATTTCCAAACCGCTTAGAATCCTGCCTCAGCCAAATGGACACAAAACCTAACTCTCACCCTTGGTAGAGGGTCAGCAAAAAAGAGAAGAGCCTGAACCAGGTGGATTGACACAGTGGCTGCACACTGTGCTCAACCATGACACTTGTGCGGGTGGTGCAGGCCTGGGGGGGGGTTCCTCGTTTTGGACTCACACACGGTCACTGTGAATTGGAGCCGACTGGACAGCATCTAACAACAGTTTTTACAAAAATGAAACCACACTTCACCTATTATTCTACGGTATTTCTTTCACTTAATTATGCAGCATAGACATCTTTCAGGATAGCGACTATATATTTAAATGCATCCTTTTTTTAATGGCTGCTTAATGTTCTTTAATATGATTTACCACAATGTAGTCAACCATTTTTCTCTTCACCTGCCATCAACTTGTTCCCAGTTGCATTGTTGGCCTATGTAAAATGCTACAATAAATATCCTTTTCTATGTATCTTTCAATAGCGGTGCTTGTATTCCTAGAAATTTTTCAAGATAGGATTGCTGCAATAAGGGATGTGTCCATGGAGTCTAATGAGTTGTCTTTGAGTTCGTCTCTGACCCATGGTGATTCCATGCACAATTGAACAAAGTGCTGCTTGGCCTTGAAGCTTCTTTAGGATGAGTCATACATCGGACTGCAGAGATACTTAGAATTGTCATTCGTTGACTTGGAAGTAGATGGCCAGGCCTTTCTTCTCAGCCTATCTTAGCCTGACCCCTGTATGACCAGGCCTTTCTTCTCAGCCTGTCTTAGTCTGACCTCTGTATAGCATCAAGGCACCAATCAATCTACCATTTAGTTACTGCCTTTAACTAAAGGGTGGTGGCTTGTTGGGGTCTCGTCCAGTGAGACCCTTACGTGGGGACTTCAGGGCTTCAAGGAAGCAACGCACCTGGACGAGGAAAAGACAAAGAAAAGACACAGAGACAGGGAGGAAGACAAGTGCTGATCAAGCTCCGCTTATTTTTGGTTCAGCCAGCAGTATATATCTCCAAGCATAGGGGGAAGTAATGGGCTCACAAATCTTGCCATGCATGGCATAATTTGGGACCGCAACTTACACAATGTTGTTAAACCAATCACAGTAAAGGTCAATTATTGAGTACATTATTGAGCAGCTCAGGAAACTTTTGTTGCTACAGACAATCTCATGATGTGCAGGAAGCTTAATCATGAATTTGTGTCTAGCAATGATAACCCCCTGATTAAGATCTGCACAAGGGGCAGGCAGTTGAGACAGCTGGCGCAATCTCAAAAATACCCAAATGGCAAAGGTTGCCTTCGGCCCCCCATAGTGGCTGCACGTGTGGTGCAGTGATTAGGAATGGAACCCAGGTCTCTCTCATGGGAGGTGAAAATTCTCTCAGTGAATCTGTGTTATCGAATCACCAATGCTTCATATTCCTCACGCAGGGTTGTTGTTTAGTAAATCGTGGTTGTTGATTAGTAAATCATAGTTGTTATTCTTAGCTGCTCACAGCTGGAGTATCCTAAGTCACATTCATTTTACAATATACGTATTTATTAAGTGCATACATCATGAAAGAAAGGTATACAAGGGTGAGTATAATTCCATTGAAGAAACTTACTTGCAACTGATGAATTATTTAAGAGTTCTAGTCTTAATAGAAGAAGCTCAGGTGAAGTAGCTAAGTGCTTGGCTGTTATCCAAAAGTTTGGTGGTTCAAACCTAGAAGCTACTTCTCAGGAGAAAAATGTGACAGTTTGTGTGCCTTTAAAGATTGATATAGCTTTGGAAATCCTATAGTGCTGTTCTAGCTGGTCCTATTTTGTCTATTCAAATAATATTCTTTTTTTTTAGAATAGAATAGATAACTTAAAAATAGAGCCCTGGTGGTATTGTTGTTACGTGTTGCGCTGTGATCTGCATGGTTGAAAGTTCAAAACCACCAACAGATCCTTGGTAGAAAGAATGGACTTTCTACTCTTGTTGGCAATTACAGTTTTAGAAGCCCACAATAGGGTCGCTATGTGTCGACACAAAACAATTTGCTGTTTTGTTTTTGAGTACCATTCCTATAAGATTGTTACATGGGCTTATCCTTCACAGATAAGAAGGATCACTATTTATTAGGGGTTAGGAGGAAAGTGATTACTGAAAAGAGAGCTTTGGAGAGGGGACTATAGAAGACCAAAGTGATAAACCTGACTTGAGTGGTTACATTTTGTCAGTCGATCCCTCCTCTGATGTATGCTGGATATGATCTGGTTTTCAGCATTTTTTATAATTTTGTTTTGGTTTTTTTTGTTTCTCAAAGGTGCTATACCATTGGGAGTCACCTCTTGAAGTTGCATTATATTTTTTTCTGAGTTTTGGTTTATAAAACCTAGGACTGATGAATCCATAGGAAGAGTAAGTAGAATAAGGGTTTGGAGGAGGAGTCAGGGGTGTATGTGCAAAAGAGAAATGATGTCAAGGAGTCCGGGAAGGAAACAAAAGTGGTTGGAAATGGACTGTGGAAGCAAGTGTACAATATTGCTTGATATGATATTGAGCTTTGTGGAGAACAGAACGATTTCTCCTACGTTCTCTCTCCAAAATATATGCCATGCTTAAGCCACTTGCTACACAAGACACACCTGGGGGTCACAGAAGTAGATCAGGGGTTATTCTCTCTAAGGGTTATCAGCCATCTATAGCAATCAGACTGGATAATCTGTCCCATCCAGAGTAGGGCCCACTCCCTTCTGATATGGATAGTAGTAGACTATTTCCTTATAGGAGAGACAGAGAGGTCAAATCCACCCAAGGGTGATTAAGGTTAGGCTGCCCTTCTTGTCATATGTATACC
>PVJH01043332.1:0-13689 GCA_004026705.1 Nesogale talazaci | reverse complement strand
CACCGGGGCTGCCCCAGCACCCATCCATCTTACCGCCTACACTTGTTCACGCCCTCGCCGAAGCACGGCGTCTTTGGTTTTTCCTGATAACAAGTCAAAAGTACAAGAAATTATTATTTTGTTTTGTTTTGTTTGGGGGGGGGGCATCACTGCCCTCAGGTGGTGGGAGTAGGAGGCCCAGCCTTTGCTCCTGTTGAGCTGGAATCGAACCTCCATCCCAGTGGGCTGCAGTCCCGCGCACAACCACTACGCCACTGGGGCTCAGCCAGGAGATCATTTTTTTTAAGATTGATGATAAGACTTATTGTATAAAGCAATCACATTGACATGTCATTCACGCATTCTTACCATTCTTCATTCTGGGAGCACGTTGGCCATCCTTCTTCCAAGACAGGTTTGTTTACTTTCGGGCCGTCAAAGAGAATTTCAATATTCCTGACCAGCACCATAATTCCAATGCGTGGGTTCTTCTTTAGTCTACCTTATTCTTTGGATAGCTTTCCCATTGTCTGGGGCACCTGAGCCCTCAAAGTGACATCTTAGTTTTTTAGTACTTAAAAAAATATTTTGCAGCAGACTTGCCAAATGCAATCCATCATTTGATTTTCTGACTGCTGCCTCCATGAACACTGATTCTATATCGTGGCGAAAGGAGAGCGTTGACAATACCAATCTTTTCTATGGTTTTCTATGGCTATCATGCTTTGCCTATTGGTCCAGTTATGTGGATCTTTGCTTTGCTGTGGTCCATAGTGAAGGCTGCGGGGTTTGATTTTCATTAGTAAGTGTTTCGTGTCTTCTTTGCTTCCAGCAAGAAAGGTTGTTTCATCTGCCCATGGAAAGTTATTAATGAGCATTTCTTCATTCTTTAAGGAGGTCCATTTTCATTGTTCATTCGGAATACAGATTGAACAAGGATGGTGAAAGGGTACACCCTTCCGCGTACCTTTCCTGATTTTAACCATGTGGTATACTCTTGGTCTGTGTACAATTCTTCTCCTTTCTTTCTTCACTTATTCTGGGTGGCTGCTTCCTTGCGCATTGGTTGTGGAGTCAGGTAAGATGAAATCTTTAGCAACTTCAATCCTTTCCACATTTATCATGATGTTACCTGTGGGTCCCGTTGTGAGGATTTCTGTTTTCTTGACACTGAGTTCCGTTCCATACTGAAGACTGTAGTCCATGATTTTCAGAAGCAAGTGCCTCAAGTCCTCCTCACTTTCAGCAAGCAAGGTTGTGCCATCTGCACATTTCAGGTTGTTAATAAGCCTTCTGCATTAGTCTGGGCAGGCTAGAGAAACAAATCCACAGAAACTCTTAGGTATATAAGAGAGTTTTATGTAAAAGGTAAATGTACATTAAGAAAGCATCCTAATCCAGTCCAGTCCAAGCCCTTAAATCCAGTATTAGCCCATTTGTCTGACACCCATCTACAAAGTCCTCCTCAAACTCTCAAGTCACACGTAATGACGCCAAATTCAGGAGAAAGCCACATCAGTGAGTATGTAAGCAGCTCAGCACTGGCAGGGGTCTCCATGCGGCTTCTCCAGCTCCCAGGACTGCATCAGGGTCGATCCATATGGCTTCTCATTAGGGATGTCTCACAGGAAGTGAGCCTTGCCAGCTGAGGCAAAGGACTAGCTAACACAGCTGCACCCTGGTCTGACCATCAGAGAACAAGAGACCAGAGAACTAGAAAAGGGGGACTCACCGAGACATTTATCTCTCTACCCTTTAGTTAATCCCACATGTGTTTATTGGCCAGGTTGGCACAGTAAACCTTAACTATCACACCTTTTTTCAATCTTAAAGCTTGGTTCTTCCTCATCTAGTCCAGCTTCTCTGATTATTTGATCAGCATACAGATTGAATGCATATGCCCAAAGGATACAGCTCTGATGTACACCTTTCCTGATCTTAAACCATGCTGTTCTTTTTTTTTTTTTTTTTTTGAGTGACTGTCTCTTGATCCATGCACAAGTGCTACATGAGCACAGTGAAGAAGTGTTCTGGAATTTCCATTCTTCTTAACGCTATCCATAGTTTGATATTATCCATATAGTCGAATGCTTCTTCATAATCAATAAAATGCAAATACACATTTTTCTGGTATTCTCGGCTTTTAGCCGAGATCCATTCGACATCAGCAATGATGTCCCTCCATCAGCACCCTCCTCTGAATTGAGCGTATCTTTCTGGCAGCTCTTTCTCCATGTACTGTGGCAACCACTTCTGCACTGTCCTCAGTCGAATTGGCTTTCATGTGATGATGATGGTATTGTTCAATGCATCCTACACTCTATTATGTCACCTTTCTTTGGAATGCATGCACATGTGGGCATCTTTTTAAAAATCTAAATTACATGGAAATGTAAACTCTGATAGAAAGGGTATTTCAGTTCAGCAGAGGGGAGATGTCTTCAGTAAACAGCGTGGCCTCTTTTCCCACAGCATTTTCTAGAACATCTTTAACAATATGCTAGATTTCTGAAGTTGTTAAATGCCATCGGGTTGATTCCAAATCATAGACTACAGAAAAGTTTTCTTGATGTACATTCTCTGATGAACACTTCTACAAATGACTGAAGGCACCAGGAAAAATTTTGGCCATCAGAAGACACGGGAAAGACAGAGTTTTTCCACTTGTGTGGCCCAACTAAATTTAAAGGTGTTGCTTCTCAGTCCCCTCTCATTCTAAATTTTCTGCAACTCCCTCTGACTGTTCTATCTCCTCGAGCAGGATGACAAGTGCTACCCCACTTTCCTCTGGAAGCCTAGTAAGGCAGAAAGACATTGGTCCTCTGAAAAGGCCAAGGTGGGTTCTGAAGGTTATGCTCTGGAAAGGGTACATGATCCCTTGGGCCTCTGCCCTTGGCTTGGTTATCCAACTTCCTTTTCCAGCTCAGAGGGAACATGTAATCTTCATTGTTTTGTTCTTAGAAAAGTCTATAAGGCATTATTTTTTTTTAATTCCCCTTTCTGTATCTGAATTGAAAAGAGAAAGTTTTCCATTTGGTTTGGAATGCTCATATTTCTTCTGTCATCCAGCTGTTGTTTTTTTTTAAAGAGCTCCCCCCCCCCTTAAACTTTTTATTGTGAAGTAGGGAGGAGCTTATATTTCAGATCTTTTTAAATAAGCAGACTACTTATCACACCTTCTAAAGCTCGCCCTGTCCCAATTTTTTCTATCTCCTTCTTGTTGAATGCAATCTACCCTTCATCCTACTTAGTCCCTATCTATCTACCCTCTAACCTATTGTTCCCATCCACCCCTGGTAACTGTCAAAGTCTGTTACTTTAGGTAGGAGAGCTTTTTTTTTCTTTTAGAACAATGGTCTCATATAAGATATGTCCTTTTGTGAGTAAGTACACTCAGACTAATGTGGATCTCTTATAGTTGGTCCTGCAGGTAGTTGTTTTTCTGAGTGCTTCCAGGGCTGCATTAGTTTGTTGAAATACTTCAGTTGGTATTCCGTCACTCCTTGGAGCCTATTGACTTAAAATTTAGTAGCTTAAAAATCAAACCAACAAACAAGCAAACAAAAGCCCCATTTTATTATCTTCTAGTTCTGGATGCCAGATGTCCAAAATGAATCTTAAGGGTCTAAAATCCTTGTTTTAGCAGCGCTGGTTCCTTTTGGAGGCTCCCAGGGATAATTCGTTCCTGCTTCTGCCGATGGCTGGCATTCATTGGCTTGTGGCCACCTCATTCCCGGCGTTAGCTTTGTGGCCACATGGCTTTCTCTTTTGTGTCAGGTGTCTTGTTCTGTCATTTTTATAAGGACACTTGTGATGGCAATGAGGGCCCCCCTAGATAATCCAGGTTCACCTCCTCATCTCAAGAACCTGAATTTAATTACAGCTGCAGAGCTGCTGTTGCTAGGTAAGGTGGCATTCACTGGGGTGAGGATGTGGCACTATGGGGTCAGCATTGGCAAAGCTCAGTGTCAAGTGTCACATCCTTGTCAGAACGAGACCCCGGACATGCTCCTGGTAGAGGATGCAGAGAGGCCCTCGATGGCCCTAGGCAGTGGTCTAGTGCCTGGCACTCAGTTCCCTGGGGTCTCCGCAGCTCAGAGCTGGTCCCCAAAGAGAACCACTAACAGAGAGAATCAACGCAGCTGGACTCGGGCTCCACGGCATGCTTTGAGGCTGAGTACACCCTTGGCAGAGGTGCAGAGCTCTGTCCGGAGGGATAGCTGCTGCAGATGCCAGTACAGTGACGTGGCCCCACACTGGGAGGGCGTCGGGGGTGCTGGGAAAGCCCGAGAAGCTGAGGTCAGGCCTGGGAAGAGCAGCCAGAGGGTCAGCTGAATTGGAGGGGCCCAGCTGGAGCCTGAGACTTGGGCCTTCCCCAGGGGGAGTTTCCTCCTCCTGCAGCGGCAATGGGTGCCCCCAGGGCTTTAATCTGATGGGGATGGGGAGACATTTGAGGAGTGTGCTTCCCCAGCCATGGTTCTTGATAAGCACGGCCCCCTGTCCTGCTTCTCAGACGTGCCTGTAGCTGCCCCCTGGTCTCAGCCCTGCCCTTTCCCCTACATAGCTATGTCATGTGGTACTCAGGAGTGGAGCGACCCAGCAAGAAGGTGGCCTAAACAGGACCTGGATCTTCAGCGGATGGCGGCCTTGGCCTTGGCTGAGCTGTGGCCCCAACTCCAGTGCATGGGAGAATGCTCCAAGGGGCCATTTCCAGTCAGCCACCAGAGGACTGTGCAAGCCATGACTCCACCAGCTGCTCCCAGCATGGGGGCAGTTAGGGTGAGGTCCACAGGGTCTATTCCAGGTCCGCCTAACTGGCTGCACCACCAATGCAGTGGCCCCTTGGTTTCCGCATCCATCAAATGGGTCCTCTGTGAGGGAGCGCTGCTGGGAAGAGGTTGGGTAGTCCTCATCTTCTCCTCGGCTGGGTGCCTGCTTCCTGCTAGCTGTTACAGATCATTACGATTCCAGGCGTGTCTGTCTCCTCTGGCCCTGGCTGCCCCTTCTCTATGGCAGACACAATTAATTGATGCTTTCTTCTCTTCTCTTGGATGCATGTTGTGGATGTCCCGCTAAAGAGCTCTTCTGTTGGCCCCAGGGAACCTGCTTTGCATCCAAATAACACACAGCTCAGGAATGAAGATGGGATCTGCTGGCGGGCGTGTCTGGAGTTTAATTAGTCAGACTCAGGCACCCGGCTGTAGGATCAGCCTTTGGGGCCTGCTTTTCCGGGGCCCCAACAAAGCTCTAAACGCTGGTTTGTGGCAGTTTTACTTGTGCCCGACCAGAGAGTTGGGCAGGAGGTGCTGGACCGGTGCATTCTTCAGGTTGTCCATGAGGTCCCTCCGCCCCCAGGTGACCCTTGGGAAAACTGTGGCGGAAATCTGGGCTTCCCTTTTGCTGCCATCTCTTTGCTGGGCTCCCAGGGACAGACCTGGATAGAGCCTCTGAGGACCACGTGCGGAGGAGGGCCACACAGGCTAGGGCAAAAGGAGGCCATGCCTCAGCCCTCGGGATGGAGGCACCAAAGCAGTGGGCCGCCGAGACGGTTCCAGAGGGGACGCAAAATTCATCGCAGAAACAGAAAGGACAGACTTGCCTCTGAAACTGGGTTTGCGTCCAACGTCTGACTTCTGTCAGTCTGTACAGGCCGGAGGCCTCTGACCACAGGCCCCGTTTCCTCTCAGCATTCTCTGCAGGTCGGCAAACACTTCAGCCCAGCTCCTAGCCTGAAGTGTTTTCTATAAAAATTTCCAATTTTCCTTGACCCATTTCTCTTTGAAATTAATACCAAGCAGCTCTGTGCGTTTGGCCCCGAAGAAATTCTCAGCTGGGAAAAGGTCAGGCAATTAGGTGGAAATGCCGGCGCCCGCCTCATCCTCTCCCTCCCACTCTCAGTCTCGATTTCTCTCTCTCTTAGCTTACCCGTCCCTCTGGTGTATGCGCACACACACCCACACACCCACACACACACATCCCCTGGATGATGGGGTTGGGCCTTCTCTCCCAAAGCTCTGGACATGGCCCCCGAGTTACCCTCCTGGCAGGGTCGGAGCGGCTGGGCCAGCCCCTCCTGCAGGATGCCCATGAGAACTCTCCCCACACCCGGTGCCCCAGGGAACGATTGTGAAAGAAACACGGGCTTCCCACTTGCTCCCATGCAGCTGATGGGGACAAAGGGACGGACAGAGTGAGGTGTCTGGAGAGCCTGCCACCACTAGCTGCAGAGTGGCTGGCTGAAACGGAGTGGTTGATCCTCTCATTGGTTGCTGTGGCATTGACTCCAATCATGGATGTCTTAGCCATCGCAGAGCGACCAGCGGTCCGGTTCTAACATCGCCGGTATGGTTATGCCCATCGTGGGACTATTGTCCCGAGCCGTCTCATTGAGAACCTCCCTCATTTCCATCACTTGCAGTGAGTTTACCCAAGAGGATGCCCTTTGCTGCCAACTGGTCTTTCCTCATGACGCTGCCAAAGAAAGCAAGTCAAAGTCTTGCCATCCTTGCTTCTAAGGAACACGCTCAGGCTGTTCTGGGATGAGCAGGCTGAATGTGGGGTGTCAGCGGGATTGGGCTATTTCAGAAGAGTCTTGGCAATGATTCTTTCTCGCCGCTCCCAGCTTTTAGATCCTTGATGCGTACATGTATTTTCACGTTGTTGTCTTCCCTTTGTCGACCTCTCCGTGTTTCTCTGTTGCATCAGGACACCAGGAAGACAGTCCAACCTACTCCAGTACAATTGTATTAACTAAGGGGATGCGAGCTCTCCAAATTATAGTGGCCTGGACTTGGTATTGACGTGTGTTGTTGCTGGTACCATCCGGTCGGTTCTGACCTGTAGCCACCTGATAGACAACAGAAGGGAACACAGCCCAGTCCTGGCAGTGTTCCCATCCTCACCATGCTTTCTGTGCCTGGAACCCACTGTTGTAGCCACTGCCTCAGTCCATCTCTAGAGGGTCTTCCCCATTTTTGCCATCCCTCCACTTGACTGAACACGGTAAAGTTCTCTAGGTCTCTAGGAACGTGTCTCCCCTCACAACATGTCCAACATGCGTACGAGGAAGGCATGCCCACGTTGCCACTAACGAGCCCTCTGGCGCCCTGTTTCTTCCATGAGAGATAGGTTTGCCTTCTAGCAGTCCACGGTACTTTCAATAGTCTTCTCCAGCACCACGGTTCAAAAGCATCCACCGAGGTGCAGACTGCACTACATCCATGGCCAAAGCCTTAGCGTAGGTACCACTTTGGGGAGGACCCTAGGCCTCCTGCAGTGAGTGGGAGGAATAGTGTCAGCATGTGGGCCCCCCGGGCTGGACCCTGCCTAAGATCGGGAAGCTGTTTGCCACATAGCCAGAGCACTCAGGATGGACCCTAAGGCTCCCTTCTGCAATTTTAACTTCTCACAGAATTGGGGTTTGGGATATCCTGGCAGCTGATTTCCTCTGAGTCACTGTTGCTACAGGCTGTGGCAAGAACCAGTCCCTGAGCCCGTGAGCCTTGGCCTTGAGCGACTGGCCAAGTGATTGAACCCCGGCGCCTCGCGAACCTCCGGCTCTCCAGGCAAAGCCAACTGGCTTCCCAGACGGCCGGTGACTGGTTTCTTCAAAGCTGCCCACCGCGCAGCTTCCACGTGGAGGTCCTCACTGACCTCGAGGTACAGGTGTGCCGCTTTCCGCTCCACTGTGCGCCCCTTGGATGGCCGGGGAGCAGGGTTGATCTGTCCTGGGTTTGATTACTTTTTATGTCTCCTTTTCCCATTTCAGCCCTTTACCCGTTTATCTCCTGGGGCCTGAACTATCAGGATAAGCTCTTTATCTGTTTTAGATATTGACTTTCTGTCACGTTTGATGCAAACCTTTCCCCCCCGGCTGTAGCTCCCCCTCTCCTCTTCAGTTCGGTTGGTTTTAGTTGCTCAGAAGCCCGCGCCTCCAGGGTCAAGACTGCAGCTGGAGCTTCGTCTTGTGCCTCCACGGGCTGGGCCAGTGGTCAGGACCACACACGTCCACACAGCACCTGCTGAAAGCCTAGGCACGCCGCACCCCACTGATGCGTTACTTTACCCACACAGCACCTCTGTGGAGCATGGGTGGGGGATCTGGGTTCATGAGTAAAGTGACCAGATTTTAAGGGGGACACCACTGACCGGGGGAGGGGGATGTTCTTGATTAAAAATTTGGTCTCTATGGAGCAACAAAAATGTTCATAGAATGCAAAAATCATATTGTCATATATTTATTTTAATTTTAAAATGCCGCAGGACATTGTTAAGCTCTTAAAAAGCGGGACATCCGGTCACTTTATTCATGAGGTCAGCTGTCCTGCCTGAATACTAATGAGGCTATCAGGGAGAAAGAAGAAATGCATTGTCTTTGCTGAGCACGTCTTATTGTGCTTAACTGCTGTGGGGTTGGCTTCTGACTCACAGTGAAGCCATGAGCAACCCAAACCCTTGTCCTGTGTCATCCCCAGGAATGGATGAGGGTTGAACCACTGTGACCCATAGGGCTTTCATTGGCTGATTTTCAGAAGAAGATCACCAGACATCCCTTCCTAGTCTTTCTTAGTCTGGAAGCTCCACTGAAACCTGTTCAGCATCATAGTGACATGCAAACTTCCGCTGACAGGCATGTGGCGGTTGGGTGTGAGTGCGTGGGCCAAGACTCAAACCCACGTCTTCTGCATAGAAGGTGAGAATTTCTCCACTCAACCACCAACCTGTGGTGGTCATGTACTTGATGACCATATCATGGTTGAAATTCTAGGGGTGGAGTCTAGCCTCTCAATCTGGAGATAACCAATGAGACCTCTGTGGGCATGGCTTTCTCTGAGAATTCTGGGAAGTCTTGAGATATTTCCCTCATGGAGATGAGCGACCATTCACCCCAGTTGTTGGAAGTTGCTCGATTGACAAGACAAGATGGCAGCATCTAAGGAACTGGAAGAGCTGGAGGAGAAACCACATGGCCTTACCCTGATGGAACCAGACCTCTGAAGCCACAAAAGACACAGAGAGACTCCTGCCAGCGCTGAGATATTTCTATCACCGTTGGATACTGCTGATGGACCCTGAGCCCTGGAAAGAAGGAGCCATGAGGGGACCCAAGCCAGAGCTGGAACTCTGCACCCACTGGCCTGTGACTTCATGAGTCAGAAGGAGACTTTATATACTGGTATTGGACACATGGGCTAATATTGGATTTATGACTTTGAACTGGACTGGGTTGGGATGCTTTCTCAATGTTCCATTCCTCTTGTATATAAACCTTTCCCTTATATCCATGTGCGTGTCTATGAATTTGTTTCTCTAGTCTACCCGGACTAAGATACTTACCTAAAAGATATCATGCAATAAGCCTTGGCAGTACAAATGAAGTCAGAGATAGCATGATATAACTTTGTAAAACCAATGCCTTGTTCATAGTAAATAGTCTTTTTCATAAAAGGTGACTATACACATGAACTTTCCCAGATGGACTCTGGGAGATCACCAGGTATTCATGGGTATGGATCCAATGGGAAATTGATGGTATCCATGAGAAGATACCATGGAGAAGCTCAGTATCAGCAGCTGCAGCCAGACCCGAGGCTGACTGTGGAATTGCTCATATGTAAGTTCAGGGTAAAGCTAATGAAGATAAAAAAAACAAGTCCACAGGAGCCAAAACATGACCTTGAGTCTATCCCATCAGACTATCGAGACCATCTGAAGAACAGATTTGACGCACTGCACTGTAATGACAGAAGACCCCATGAGCTACGGGATAGCATTCTGACCATCACTCATGAGGAAAGTCGAAGGTCATTAGCAATGGAGGAAAGAGTGTTGCTGTGCATTTAATTCTTGAAGCCAAGAATCCCAGGGCTCCCTGTTTCCACCTCGGATGAGGAAACTGAGATGCAGAAAGGCTAATGGCCTGCCCGTGGCCACAGAGCTGGGATGTTGGAGAGCCACAGGAGAGCTCAGAGAGCCTCTTACACTGACTGGTGCAAGAGAGAGCGGGCCTTGATCCTATGGCTATTTGACTGATGGCTGGTGACATCTGGCCATCTCAGATTCCCCCCGAAGCCTGGGATCCGGTTTCCCCTAATTCCCAGATACGCATGTCTAGCTGTTTTGGGGGCACAGGGAGTCTCTGAACATTACAACTCAGAGCACTGTTTGATAGGGACCGAGACTGAGACCCAGCGTGAGTGAGTGAGTGAGTGAGTGAGTGAGTGAGAAAGTGACTTAAGGTCACTTAGCACATTAGCTGTGGGGAGAATTTTTTTTTTTTTGCTTGCAGCACAATTCCCGGCATTGGGCAGAGTCCCTGGCACACAACTGGTGCTGAAATGTGAAGAAAGAAGAGGTGCCCGGCCACATGGCCCGCTGTCTTGCAGAAACTGTTGGTTCTTGCAGACATTGAGGGCTGGCTGCGAATGTCCGGCTTTGGTCTTGCCTGACTGTGGAGTCTTGGATTTCTGAAGGTGGCACTGTGGTTAGTGTTGCTGGTCCAGGGGATGACAGCGGTTGCTGGCCCTTCACCAGGTGTCAAGTGCCTCCTTGCCCCATGGCCAGCGCCACCTGGGCCTGCTCAGTCACATGGAGCCCAAACCCTGAAAGGGCCATGCTTGGTTCAATACTTGGCTGCCATCGCCTCTAAGTCCTCACTAACTCTTGGAAAAGGAGATCTGCTTTTGACTGTGCTGTGGGCCCCACGAATGTAGCTGGTCTCATTCCTTCCCTGGAGGGAAGGGGCACGGGGATCGCCTGTGGTCTCACAGAGCTGGATCTGACCCTGAGTTTAAGGACAACAGTGTAGAGGAGGTTCTGGGTAGCCAATACTCTCTTCCTTCCCGGTCCTGACATCATGGGCGTCTTTCTAAAAGTGGCCGTGTAGCCTTTCCTTGTGAATGTCCGCTGCGGGCCCTGCTGGTGCTGTGATGACAGATGCGGCCCTTACACATGTGCCTTCTATACCTAACCCCATGCCGGTGGCAGCAGTGCTGTGGAGGCGATCTTCCAGGACAGTGCTGAGCTGGGGCAACGAGGGGCTCTTCTTCCTCACCCCATTGTCTGTGGACATTAGCGCATCATGGAACTCACCGCTTTGACTCACCTCCTCATCCATTCAGTTCTTTCAGCATGTCATCACAGAGCCCACACTGTCCCGCTCTGGGCCAGTCTCGGGCCCGCAGGGAAACATGGAAGGAAGGCAGTGGGATATGCCACAAAGCAACCTTATAGTAATTGGAGATTCATGGGAAGTTGAGAGATTTATGCTAATTAGGAGATTCCAGCAGGATCTGGGAGGAGAGTGCCCAGTGGGCGGAGAACAGTGGTTGCTTAGAGCAGCGTTGGTGAAGTGGGCATTGCCTTAAAGCACAGTCTGATTTCCTGGGAGGAGGGCAGGAGAGGAGAAGGAGGGAGGGGAAAATGAGGCAACAGGAAGGAGGGGGGAACAGATTAAAGATATGGAGGAGTAGGGCCACAAGCGTCCTTGTACCTGGTTCCCACATTGAGCACAGGGGCTGCTGCCCACTGGACAGAACCACAATCTTACCCATGGTCACAGGGGAGCCAGACCAAAGCCTCAGGGGGGCCTCACCTCTGCCACACGCCCCATCCAGTAGATTCCCAGTGTGCACTTGCCAGCTTTGTGTACTTTGTTAGGCTGGCAGCAGGATGATGCCTGTATGCCTGGACACTTGTCAAGGCCTCTCTCCAGATCATTCTGGCCAGCCGTTTGGGAAAGTAACATGCCAAAGGAATGAGGCCCAGAGCTTTGCACGTCTCTGTGGCAGGCTTCAGGGAATTGTGGGATGTGTCTTAGGGCCGCATATCCAGCCTCCTCATACTCAGTGTTTTTCACTCAGTCTCTGACAGGGGCTCGCCAAGTGTAGGGAAAAAGTGGAGATTCACGGGAAGTTGAGATCCGAAGTGGAGATTGATGTTAATTAGGAGATTCCAGCAGGATCTGGGAGGAGAAAGTGTAGGGGAAAGTGGCAGGTAATGGTACTAGGGAACCAGGGCTGGTGTGGTGATCCCAGACTGGCCTGGTGCTATATGTGATACCAAGAGGCAGCCAGACCTGCCCTGAGATCCCCAAACCTCAGGCTCAAGGCTCCTGGGGGCTGTGGACATGGGGCTTGGCTTGAGCTGGCCTGAAGTTCAGTTGTTATTGTCAGGTGGTGAGGAGGAACGCCTGCTGTGGAGAGGGGGAGTGATAGGCTGTTCTGTCTTGTACCTTGTACCTGGAGTTTCAGGTCCAGCAATAACTGTAAGGTGTGCAGTGGGCATCTGGATCTGAGCCCAGCTCCCAGGCTCAGTAGCGGCAGAGTGGACTGGTATCAACAAGGACCTCTGGACAGCTCAGAGTCCCTAAGGAATCTTGGTGGGGTGGGGCGGGTGGGCCTGTGCTGTGTGCATCTCTGCAGGTGTCTTGGTCACAAAGACCAATGAGAACTAGAGAGGTCAGCGAGCACGGTGCAGCCTGCAGAAGCCCCTCTCCCAACTGTTGGGCCCTGCACTAGGATGTCTGCCTATATGGCTAAATTTTCAAGAGAAACTAGACATCTAAAGTTTATACAAAACCTCTTCCTTTCCAAATATTGGCAGCTAATTGACAATTTTAAAAATCATATGGGGACTATGTAGCCTGGGTGGCAGTGTGGGTGGGTGGTCAGGCAGGTCACATGATGCCTCCTGGACCTGGCACCTTGCCTCTAGTTCCACAGGACCCCATGTGGCAGAGCCAGCCTCCTTCAAATGCAGCCACAACTGCCTCAGAGTTGAAATACACTTCGGAGGGAATTTTCTGCTAAATATTTTTTAGGTGGGGTTGGGGTATATATAGCAAAACATACCAAGTCCTCAGCTTCCACCTGTACAATTTAGTAGCAGTGCATGCATTTTTTAAATTGTGCAAACATTAGCCCCCTCCTTTCCCTCTCACATACACAGAAACTGATCCCTAAGGTTCCTCTCTAATCTTTCAAGCCACTGTCCTCAGTTAACTCCCATAGAGAGGGTTCTTACAAGGGTAAAATGCTTGAGGCAGACGCATTACTGGTAAAGCTAAACAATTGTTTTAAGTTGAATTCAGAGGATATTTTTAGTTTAAGGTTATGTTTCTAGAGAAGTAAAACCGGTGACGATTATTATACATGTATGGAAAACTAGGTTAATATCAAAGATGTGGTTCACACAATCATAGAAACAGTAAAGTGCAGTCTGGTTCTAGTCTGTGAGTCAGTTATTAAACTGGAGGCTTTTCCTGGCTTGTGTAGCTGCTGGGACCGACAAACCAGGAAGCAGGAAGACAAAACAGGAAGACCCTGGCTGGTGGAGGCAGAAGTGAGTGAGTTCAAAGCTGGCATGTCTGATGGCTCCTAGGATCAGCAGGCAACATGGTGGGTCATTGACTCAAGTCTAAACTAAGTAGCAGGAGCTTGATAAGCTAGATGCAGGAGCTGCAAGAAATAAAGAAGCATTCGACAGCATCTGCTAGTTTAGAAAGTTGGCTGCAACCCTGAGTTAACATCATGAGCACTGAGTAATCTTCCCACAACGACTTGGCTGCTCTTAGCAGATTCTGTCATGAGTTGATTACATTATGTTAGATCACATCATGAGGGAGGCCCCAGCTTCCAAACTACCAAGAATCTTGGCCCAGCCAAGTTGACATAAAACTTAATTGTCACAAAGGCCTAAAGATGATCTCAG
>PVJH01043331.1:0-13677 GCA_004026705.1 Nesogale talazaci | reverse complement strand
ACCTGGAACTATTCATAGGCTATTTTCCCTCCTTTCTTTCATGTGTACCTATAGGAGATAGGCAGGCTAAACAATCCTGAGGAGAAAACAATGGGACCGACAGTTCTGGGAGGACAGGGGAGAGGAGGAGGTGGGGAAAGGGAGAGGGGATTCAATAAACCCAGGGGCAAGGGAACAACAAGAGATCTAAAACCAATGGTGAGGGAGGCATCGGCTGTCTGGTGGGTTTGATCAAGTGCAATGTAGCTGAGAGGAAGTACCGAGAGTGAAATGAAGGTCACACATGATGGTGGGACAGGAGGAAAGTCTAAGAAAAGAGGAAAGAACTAAGAGGCAAAAGACATTTATAGAGATCTAAACATAGGCATGCACATATGTAAATATAAAATGACAGATCCATATAGACCAGTAAAGGTTTATGTACATATGTCTATGGGGTAAGTATTAAGATGACTATTGGGCCTCTATTCAAGCCCTCCCTCAAAGCAAGAACAATCCCCAACATGACCGTTGAAGTCAAAATGGGTACATAAGTTAATGTGGTGAAGAAAGTTGATAGTGCCTGGCTATTACAAGATATAGTGGCTTAAAGGCTTGAAGTTAAACAAGCAGCAGGGAAGCAACAAAGCCCACATGGAAGAAGCACACCAACCTGTGTGATCAAGAGTTTTTGATGGGATCAGGTATCAGGCATCAGAAGATGCCACACAAACCATTTCAATGCAAATGACAGGGGTCAGAGTGGAGACCCCCAAGCCCATCTGTAGACACTTGGACTTTCCCTTACAGAAGGATCACAAGGAAGGAATGAGCCAACCTGGGTGCAATATAGCACCGAAGAAACATACAACGTTCCTCTAATTCTTTAAGGCTTCCTCCTCTCTGATGATCATGACCCCAGTTCTACCTTACAATTTTGGCTAGACCAGAGCATGTAAACTGGTACAGATACAAGCTCTCAACACACAGAATTCAGGAACGGAAACCCCCTCAGGACAATAATAAGAGCAGCAATAGCCGGGGGAAGAGGAGAGATGGTAGGAGGAGAACGGGGAGAAAGTGGGAGCCGATCACAATGTGGACATACAGCATTCCTCCCCCCCATACAGGTGGATGAACAACAGAAATGTGGGTAGAGGGAGATAACAGACAGTATACAATATGAAAATAAAAACAATTAATAAATGATCAAGAGTTCATGAGGGTGGTAGGGGTGGGGAGGGAGCGAGGGAGGGGGAAAAGAGGTGCTGATACCAAGGGCTCAAGTAGAAAGAAAATGTTTTGGAAATGATGATGGCAACATATGTACAGATGTGCTTGATACAGTCGATGTATGGATTGTCATAAGAGCAGTAAAAGTTCCCAATAAAATGATTTATTAAAACTCAACAGCAACAAAGAGAGGGATGAAACCTGAAGGAGGTTTTGTGTCACACCCTTGCTTTGTAGTTGGGTGTCAAGTCCTGGGAGTCTGAACACTGCACCTCTGGTCTTGAGTTCAGCTCATTCTGAGCAGCCTGCAGTCGTTCACTAACCTGTAATGTTTGAACATCATGCTGCAAGATAGGGAGGAAGTGTGGTTTAGTAAAGAATGGTTATGTCACAAGGTCAGTCAAATTCTGGAGAGATTGGGGAGGGGAGGAAGCAGCGGGGAGGGGCTGGGCAGAGGGACACAAACGAGGTGGTCCCCATGAAGACTGTGGGGCATCTCAGAAAGAGAAGCTTGGATGAGAAGATTTCACTGCGTTTACATCCGTGTTCCATCACCTTCCTGCTACGAGTTAGCATTAATGTTTTCTGTGGGATTGTTCGGGTTTGATGACTTAGAGCAGGAGTAACATTTCTCTCTCTGAAAAAGATAGCACACTGCATCAAGATAAACAATGTATCTTATTTTCACTATGATTTCCAGCTTTCTGCCTGGATAATGAGGAAGAAGTGATGGCAATACCTCAGACAGGGAACACAGGAGAGGCCATTTGGGGTCAGGGTGATGGAGCCGGATTTTGACAGGTTGAGCTTGAGGTTCCCATGGACCACGGAGGCGGATCCTTAATTAGAGCTTGCAGCTACTGATCAGTATTTCCAGGAAACCGCTTGGCTACACGAAGTTGGCACAGAGCTGACCAGAATTCCTCGCAGCAGGTGCAGTTACGTGGCCCCTCCTCCCGCTGTCTAGGCACAGCGATGGCAGGAGAAGTCTGTACCGCTTCATGCTTAGTGTCTGCAGGGCGGTGGGTAGAAAGCAGCACCCAGCTCAGGGCTGATGCCTCCGGCAGGTGGACTGAGCTTCGGATGCCAGGAGAGAGACCTCCACCTGCTGTCAGCAGCCAGGGTTCCGCTGTGGGTCACCTACCCTACGCCAAGTGAGCTGATGACATCCTGAGAAGGCCACAAACTTGTCTTGAGTTGGTTGGCCCAGGGTCCTAGTCTCCTTCCCCCCCTTTATTTTTATTTATTTATTTTAAAAATCATTCTACTGGGGGCTCATACATTGTTTTCCACCATCCATACATATATTGGGCCAAGCATCTTCGCATGCCTGCTGACGTCATCTTTCTCCAAACATCCGCTTTTCCACTTGAACCCTTGACATCAGCTTCTCATCCTTTCCCTTCCATCCTTGCTCCCCCCACCTACCCTCAATATTTTACTTATTTTTAATTTTTTTTTATTTTTGGGGCATCACTGCCCCTGGTGGTGGGAGCAGGAGGCCCAGCCTTTGCTCCATGGAGCTGGAATTGAACCTCCATCCCAGTGGGCCGCAGTCCCACACACAACCACTATGCCACCGGAGCTCAGCAATACCCTCAATATTTTATAAATTATTATTGTTTTGTCATATCTTGCACTGCCTGATGTCTCCCCTTGCCTACTCCTCCAATGTCTGTCCTCCCAATAGGAGGTTATGTGTACATTCCTGCAGTTGGCTCCCCCTCTCTACCCCACCTTCCCTCCATCCATCCAGTAGCTCCACTTTTACTACTGACCCCAAGGGGTTCATCTGTCCTGGGTTCCCTGTATTTCCAGTTACTATCTCTACCAGTGTACCTTCTTTAGTCCAGTTGGATTTGTAAGGTAGAATTGGGACATGATAGTTGGGGGGAGGAAGTCTTCAGGAACTAGAGGAAAGTTCTGTGCGTTATTGCCATCACACTGTACCTTGACTGACCTGTCTCCTCCCCATGATTGCTCTGTAACAGGGTGTCCAATTGTCCACAAGTGGGCCTTGGGCCCCATCCTGCTCTCCCCCTTATTTGTAGTGATGTGATTCTTGTTCTTTGATGCTTGATATCTGCTCCCTTCGACCTCTCGTGATCACACAGGCTGGTGTACTTCCATGTGGGCTTTGCTGCTTTTGGGCTAGATGGTCACTTGTTTACCTTCAAGTCTTTAAGATCCCAGAAACTTTATTGTTTGGAGCTGAGCGCCAGTAGATTCCTCCTCTCTGACTGTCTCTGCTCCCTTTTGTCTTCAGTGATCATGTCGGGAGGCTGGGCACATAATGGTATGATTTTTATTCTTTGATACCTGATAGCTGGTTCTTTCCACATTCAAGATTCAAGATTCAAGATTCAACCATTCAAGATTCGTTTACAGTGGGTCTCAATTTTTAGTGGAGGTATAATTTACATTTAAAGTGACATTCACTTCTTGAAGGATTCCTGGTGGTGCAGTGGGTTAAGCACTGGGCTGGTAATGAAAAGTTTGAGTCTACCAGTCACTCCAGGGAGAACAATGTGGCAGTCTGTCTCTGGACAAAGTACAGCCTCAAAACGCTATGAAGCATGTCT
The DNA here is from genome assembly GCA_004026705.1 of Nesogale talazaci. NCBI lineage: Eukaryota > Metazoa > Chordata > Mammalia > Afrosoricida > Tenrecidae > Nesogale > Nesogale talazaci. The sequence continues at coordinate 9,883 of PVJH01043331.1, read as the reverse complement.
TCTCTGTCCCACAGTGTCATTATGCATTGAATTTGGCTTTGCTTTATAAATAACTCTTTATCTTGGGATATAGAACATTTCTACCATCTCAGAAATTTCCTTTGTACCCTCTCCCAGTCCCTGCCCCCACCTTTGAGGCAACCACCCTTGGGAACTCCACATGTGCACAATTCTCTGGCTTTGACTTGAGTGGTGAAATGGAGTCAGTATGGACTGCAATGTATGTACAATGTAATGTCTGGAAGAAAATCCTGTCTCGTGGGTTTACTTTCTTCTTATTAGTGGAATTCCATTTACTCTAGCTCTGTACATAGGATATGGGCAATTCTGAAGTTCTAAAAGCAGCACGCCTGGGGAGAGCTCTTAGGGAGCTATGCCCCAGACCCCCTGATTTCCAGAGCAGAATTGAGTCCCAGAGGAGGGCTCTGTTGTCATTTTGGCTCCTGCCCGTTAATGTCCAGAGTTCAGAATCAGAGCCAGAGGTAAAGGACATGTCACCAAGGGGTGGACCCTAACAGGGAGCTCCTACTGCTATGGATCAAGCTATGGATTTAACTGAGCCCCAAATGATAAGTTGTAACCTCAACCCTTATCAAATAAAACAGACAGAAACAAAGACAAAACCAAAAACTGACCAAAAAATCGAAGAATGGAAAAATATGCTAAGCCAATGGCAATCAAAAGAGTGGCAATATTCATCTCTGATAAAATGGGCATGAAGGCAAAATACATCACAAGGAACAAAGAAGGGCACCACATAATGATCCACAGGGCAATAGGAACATCTAGCGGGAAAAAAATTCGATACATGGAAATTGATCAATTCTCCTTAAAAACTACTGTGTAGTTGAAGAAATATGGAACGGAGTTTAAAAAATCCTTGAAACAAATGGAAGTGAAAGTACAACATATCAAAATTTTTGGGACTGTGGCAGTTGCACAATTAGATGTCATCTTGATAAATGACAATGAAGGGGTGGAGCCTAGGTTGTCAATCATGTCACAGCCTGATCCCTCCTTGTGGTCATGGCCTTCTCATGAGGATTTTGGGAACTCTCTCTCTGTTTTACATTCCTGATGACAAGCCACATAGAGCCACGCTGATGGCAGTCAAAGTCTGGAAGATACTTCCACCAACACCGGATCCGCAAGACTTTCCACCCATGGGCCTGTGATCTTCCTGCATTTGGTATCACTGAATGTATTGCTTGAGTCCAAAGATGAATTTTTAGACAAGCATTTGATATATGGTCTAATATCAGACTTATAGACTTGATCTGAACTTGGCTGGGATGTTTTCTTAATATACAATTACTCTTTGATATTAAACTTTCTCTTACACTCACATGAATATCTCTGGATTTGTTTCTATAGTCTACCCGGATGAACACAGGGACATATTAAAAGCAGAGGACAAGTTATTGTAATAAATGCACATATCAAAAAGAAGAACTCCAATCAACACTCTAACTTACTATCTTCAAACAATTAGAACAAGAGTAGTAAAATAAACCTTCAGCAACTTGAAGAAGAGAAATAATAAAGATTAGAGTAGAAATAAAATATTCAGAAAACAGAAAAACAACAGAAAGACTCAAAGAATTTTTTTTTGGGGGAGGGGGCATCACTGCCCTCAGGTGGTGGGAGTAGGAGGTCCAGCCTTTGCTCCTGTGGAGCTGGAATCGAACCTCCATCCCAGTGGGCCGCAGTCCCGCACACAACCACTGCGCCACCGGGGCTTAGCCCTGTTTTTTTGAAAGGATTAAGAAAATTGACAAACCACTGAAAAACCTGACAGGAAGAGAAGAAGGTGCAAATATCATGAATAAGGAATGAAGTGAGGGAAATCACAATAGAACCAACCAAAATTAAAAAAAGATACTAACATTACTATGAAAGACTCTAACAAATGTGAAGATCTAGAAGAACTGGACAATTTCTAGAAAGACACTATCTATCCAAACCAACACATACTGATACAGAAAATTTCAACAGACCAATAACAAAAGAAGAAAAAGGTCATTAAAGTCTTCCAAGAACAACAAAAATCTAGGACTAGATGGCTTCACTGAGCAATTCAACCAAATATTCAGAACAGAGTTGATGCCTATTTGATTCAAACTATTTCAGAATATAGAAAATACCTGAAATTTGTCTTATGAAATGAGCTTAACCTAAACCAGGGAAAGACATAATCAGAATAATAATTTAAAGATCCCTTATGAACATAGATAAAAAAATTCTCAACAAGATTCTAGTCAATAGAATCCAACAATATGCATGTACATATATTAACAAGCAAGCAAGCAACCAACCAGATAAAAAAATCATAACCAAGTGAAGTTTATCCTAGGTATAAAAGATGGTTAACTATTAGAAAATAATCAATCACCATATAAATAAAATCAAGGGGAAGAAAACTACATGACCATAACATGTGGGATGAATTTAGGACTTTCCCTCAATTATACATACTCCAAAATGTTAACCAGTTACCAGTATCTGAAGTGGAAGTAGAAGTTAGAGATTCTCCCTAAAGCCTCGGGCTATCAGGCCTTTGCCTCTCACAAAAAATAGGGGCAACCTCCTACTTTTAGGACAAGCTTTCCCCCTGAAAGATTTACCTAAAATCTCCCACCCAAGGCAAACAAGGCTAGGCTGCCATCAGGAAACGTAGGTCACATGGGTACCCCAACTGCCTTCTTATAATGTGTATCTATAAACAACCATTTCCTGCGATGTGTCTTTACCTGTAATTAAGGGCCTTGCATGGCTCCAAAGGGTACATAAGGCTTGGGCACAGTAAAGTTCTCTCTCTCTTGCCCAACTGCACCAGACACTCTCGTCCTCCCTCCCTCATGTAATACCTTCTCCTAGTCACTCTCTCTCCACGTGGTCCATAATATGTGGCTGAGGTGAGCATGCTCCCTTCATATGTGTCTGACTCTTATTGCTCTCTTTCTCATGCTCTCTACAACTTTAATAATTAATAATTATCACTGTACAACTGCACCTATCGAATCCTTGATGTATGAATTGGAGGTTGGCCTCCCTCTCATACTAACAAATGATGCAGAATATGCCTTGACAAAATTCAACATCTATTCCTGATAAACACACTCTGCAAAATAAGAATAGAAAGGAAACACCTCACATGCTGTTCTTGTTGTTAGGTGCTAATGAGTCAGCTCTGACCCAAAATGACCCTATGCACAACAGAACCAAACAGTGCACAGTCCTGCACAATCTTCACAATTGTTCTTATGCCTGAGCCCATTGATACAACCACTGTGTCACTCCACCTCATCAAGGGCCTTCCTCTTTTCCCTCAACATAATAAATGCTATAAACTCGCATGCCAAACCAACTTCCAACACTTCAGTTGGGGGAGGAATTAGAAGTGTTCCCTTTGTAAATGGGAACCAGAGATACCCTTCACCAGTACTCTGATTCAATCTTGTACTAGAAACCTTAGCTACAACTATTAGACAAAAAGAAAAAAAGTATTTATATGAGCAAAGAAGAGACAAAACTATCTATTTACAGATCATATGGTTCTAGGCAAAGAAAACCCCAAAGATTGAACAAGAGAGTTGATGAAACTAATTGAAAGATTAAGCATTATGTCAAAATACAAGATCAACATACAAAAGTCAATCAGATTCTAATATACTAAAGCAGAGAGTTCTGAAAAAGAAATCAAGAAAACAATATCATTAACAAAAGTCCCACAAAAGATGAGCTATTTATAAGTACATCTAACCCAGGAAACAAAAAGAGTTGTACAAAGAAAATGATAAAATACTACTACAAGAAATCCAAAAACCCACATAAATTGAAGACTATACCATGTTCATGGGTAGGAAGACTTCACATTTGTCAATGCTACCCAAAGTGATCTATAAATATAATATGATTCTGATGTATGTTCTAGAATGATTCCCAGGAGAGATGGAAAAATTAGTCATCAACTTTATATGGAGGGGAAAGAGATCTAGCACAAGTGAAACACTATTAATGAAGAAAAGTAGGGTTCTGCTCATTTCCCAATCTCAGAACGTCCTACAGCCATGGTAGTCAAAATATCCTGGAACCAATCACTCCAACAGTAGATACACAGACCAATGGAACTGAAAATAAAACCCTGAAATAAATTTATCCACTCACAGACAACTGATTTTTGACAAAGGACAAAAGAATAAATGATTGTCCCCTCCCCACCAAAACCAAATCACTTATATGCATCAAAAAACAAACTTATGTGGCAAAAAGACTCACTGCCATTGCGTGGGTTCTGATCGTGGACACCCTCGAGAACCGAGTTTGCAAGACTGTAACTCTCTAGGAGACTAGAAAGCCCCATCTTTCTCCCATGGAGCAGCTGGTAGGATCACACTGATGACCTTGAGGTTCGCAGACCAGTGTGTATTCACCAGGCTACCAGGGCTCTCTCTCGTGCACCAAACAATCTCACAGTTTGTCTGTTTTCAGAAAAATGGGTGAAGGGAGACAGCTGGAAAAATATAAATTATCAAAGGCTCATGAGGGAGGGAGAGTGGGGGAAGGTGGAAATGAGCTGATACCAAAGAAAATGTTCAGAAAATGATGATGGCAACATCGGTACAAATGTGCTTGACACAATGAACATATGTATGGATTGATTTAAATGAGTGAAAAAAAAAACCCTCACCAAAAAGAGTAAAAAGAGAACCCAGACTGGGAAAAAAAATTGGCAATGACATATTGGACAAGGGACTAAGCTCTAAAATCTGTAGAAAAATACCACACTACCACATACAAAAAAGATGACTAACCTGTTGGAAAACCTGGAAGAGGACATGGGCAGTTCACCCAGGAAGCCATTCAGGGGTCGCCCACGAGAGACAAATCACAATACTGATGAGATGCTTCCTCTCCCCAGCAGAGATCGCCAAACTAAGAATGAAGAGATGTGGCAGGGGGTGGGTGGGGGGTCTGCACAACGGTAAGACCACTGAAGGCGTGGCGTGTCTCTACACAAAGGAGATGCTGCAGCTCATGGCCCAGCAGTTGTGCTGCAGGGACAAGGAACAGGACCAGATCTGCAGGCCCGTGACCGCTGCAGCCGCAGGAAGGTGGAAACAGCCTAAATGCCCTTTGGCGGAAGAAGGGTCCAATGAACTTGGGTGCACACACAATGGACTGGCAGAGACTCACGGTGGAACTGTGAAGCATCTCATGACATGGATGGGTTTGGTCAGCGAGGTTAGTCATGCATGGAAGGACAACCTTGTCTGGGATCACCAATATACAAAAAACATCAAGAAAAGGGCTTTAGACCCAAAGAAACACATCCCGGCCAAGGGAACAGCAGAGAAGCGAGGGGGTTAAAGGGTAAACAGGTGTTACCTTGAGTAAAGGGGAAGCTAATCCACCATGAGGGGGAGGTGGGGGACAAGGGAAGGCTGGAAGCAGGGCAACCACTGGAGGTTAGATAAGTGGTTTTGGTTGTTGGATAAAAATGTGATGTGCTAGTGTGGGAATTGCGCCCGATCTGATCCCACCACACCAAGGCAAAACACAGGATGTGCAACAGAACAGCCAGTGGAACAGAGCAAGGAAGTTCTGAGGGAATACCAAAAATAGACTGTGGGGTCGGGGCATGACACCCCACCGGACCCTACCAGAGCACTCTTGTGAAGGTCAACAAACAGACCTTGAACTATTTAAGGCTTTTCTTTGTCATTGATATTTTGTTGTTGTTTTCTTTTGCTCTGTCTTGTTATTGTATCTCTGCAGGTCTATCTAAATAAAATAGGTGGTATGAACAATCTGGAGGAGTATAAAACGAGACCTGGGGGGGACATGGAAGAGAGGAGGTGGGGGAAAGGAAGTCGTGTAAACAAACCTAGGGACAAGGGAACAACCAGTGATCCAAAATCATCAGTGATGAGGAGGTGTAAGAGGACTGGTAGGGTTTGATCAAAGTCAATGTAACTGAGAGGAATTACTGAAACTCAAATGAAGGCAGAGCATGATACTGGAACAAGAGGAAAGTAAAAGGAAATAGAGGAAAGAACTAGGAGGCAAAGGGAACCTATAGAGATCTAACTACAGGCATGTACATAAGTAAATATATTTATAAAAGATGATGGGAAAATAGATCTATGTGCATATATTTATAGGCTTAGTATTAAGGTAGCAAATGGACATTGGGCCTCCCCTCAAGTACTCCATTAATGCAAGAGCATGTTTTTCTATTAAACCGGCACTCCAGGATGCTCACCTTCCTGACATGATTGCTGAAGACAAAGGGGATGCATAAGCAAATGTGGTGAAGAAAGCTGATTGTGCCCAGCTATCAAAAGATATAACCTTTGGGGTCTTAAAGGTTCTCATCTAACTGAAAAGCAATAAAACCCACATGGAAGAAGCACACCAACCTGTGTGATCAGGAGGTGTTGAAGGGATCAGGTATCAGGGATCAATGAAAAAAGAAATCATATCATCATGAATGAGGGGAGTGCAGAGTGGGGACCCAAAGCCCATCTGTAGGCAACTGGACATCCCCTTAAAGAAGGGCTGTGGGGAGGAGACAAGCGAGATAAGCTAGTTCTTAAATACCTTCCCCATCCCCCCATCATGATCCAATTCTACCTTACAAATCCAACTAGACCAGGGGATGTACACTGGCACAGATAAGAACTGGAAACATGGGGAATACAGGACAGATGACACTTCGGGTCCAGTGGTGAGTGTGGTGATACTGGGAGGGTAGAGGGAAGGTGGGGCAGAAAGGGGGAACCGATTACAAGAATCTACATATAACCTTCTCCCTGGGGGTGGACAACAGTAAAATAGGTGAAAGGAGACATAAGATAGTGTAAGACTTGACAAAATAATAATTTATGAATTATCAAGGGTTTGTGAGGGTGAGGCGTGGAGAGGGAGGGGAAAGTGAGGAGTGATATCAAGGGCTCAAGTAGAAAGCAAATGTTTTGAGAATGATGATGGCAACAAATGCACAAATGTGCTTGATACCATGGATGTACGTATGGACTTTGATAAGAGTTGTACGAGCCCCCAATAAAAATGCTTTTAAAGAAAGTGATGTGCTATGTGAGCCCATACCCAACCCACAATCCACATCTCAGCAGAAAATCTTTCACACAGGTCTTTGTATTATTACAATAAACCAGAAAACAAACTCACAGCCATCAAATCAATTCTGACTCAGGAGGCATACAGGACAGGGTGGAAGGGCCCCTGCCAGTTTGGAGACTGTAACTCTTCATCGAAATAGAACGCTTTATCTTTCGCCCACCGAGCGGCTGGTGGGTTCACACTGCTGACCTTGGGGTTAGCAGCCCAAAGGGAACGTCCCCAGCAGTCTCCCAGGAGGTGCCAGGGAGCCAGGAGACTGTCGGAAGTCGCCTCTGGGGTGTGAGGAGAGAGAGGAAGGACAACAGCTCTGTGGAGAGAGAAGCAGCTCTCAAGGGTGGCCAGGCCTGCAGCCAGTCCTGCAGGCGGCAGCAGTGGGTAGTCCAGGAACCCCAAGGCATTGTGGGTAATCTTCACAACCAGATGGTGTTCCTACAACGCTGGGATCCCAAGCCACATAGTCAACTAACTGTCCTTTCTGTGAACTTGGCAAAGAAATCTGCTCGTAAATATTGCCTTTGTTATATTCTAATTATCTAAGTATTTTTAATACTTAATGAAATGCAAGTAGTTAATATGTTAAATAGCCTTAATGTAGTATGCATGTTGTCTTTAATTTATAGCTCCAAAATTCTCTTTGTCCATGATGCTAATTGAAAAGCTCAACCCAGGAACCTAGAGAAAGTAAAAACAAAACAAAAGATGCTTTTAAATATTCTGTTCTTTCCCTCTTGTGGGACGAGGAGACAACTCTTGCAAATTAACAGGGAGCCCTGGTGGCAGAGTGGCTAGGCGTCGGGCTGCAACCTGCCAGGCCAGAAGTTTGAAACCACCAGCTGGCTCCTTGGGAGAAAGGCAGGCCTTTGTACTGCCGGGAGGAGCTGCCATCTCAGAAACCCTGTCCTGTGGGGTCCCTGTGTGTCGTTGGGATGCACGGCAGGGAGGTGATGGGCGGTGATGCCCACCTTGAGCACACACCAAAGCCACAGATAAGCTGTCAAGGGATCCGAAAATGCCACACTGGTTCCCTAGTCTGTGCTGGAGACCTGGCTAGCTGGCCCCAGGAGGAAACCAGGTTGCCCACCGCGGTGTTTATGGTGTGTGGGGATCCCGCAGGAGGGGTGAGGGGGAGCGAGCGGCCTGTGTCCAGGGCTGGAAGTACAGGGGAGACACTGCTGTCCGCCCCCACTGCTTCCTGTTTGCAGACCTGAGAACCTCCCTCCATGGCTTGTCTGCACGCGCATTGCACAGCTTGGATAATGAGTGTTTTCCGTGCATGCGTTTCCTCAGCCTAGTCCGACTCCAGACTTCTGCCCCCAATCTGCGGAGGACACACGGCTGCTTCTACCTGGTGCCAACACGTTCCCTGTCACCCTGCTGGCTGCCTGCAAATGCCAGGCCAGCCAGCTGGAATCGGGGTCTGGGCCTCCCGGAGGCTTCTGCTCCTTCTCTGAGTGTCCACCACTGCAGGGAGACAAATGGGGAAGCCCCCTTGGGCATCAGAGTCCCACCAGCTGGACCTCACTTCTCCAGGCTCACCGCCCTTGGGGAGGGAGCCTCCCTCAGCCATGGGTGCCCCTGAACCATGTCTGACCCCTTCTTTCCACAGATGCTGGTTGAACTGCAGGACAGAGATCCTTGGCTCCGGCATCTGTAGCACCTCCTTCCCAGCCAGTGCCTGCCCCCTGTGGCCATCGTGTGGCACCCCAAGTGACTGCAGAAGGTCTTCAACGTGGCCAGGCCTTTGGGCGTCCTGGTAGTGGAGCAGAGCTGAGTGGCTGCTGCCCAGTGGAGCAGGCTGTGTCCTCACGGAACAAACTCGGAATTTCCCCCTCAGGAGGGTGTGTGGGTGGAGGGACCTCTCCGGTGGCAGGTGGCCGACTCTGTCTGTGGGTCACTGAGCACTGCCATCCATGCGACCAACCAGCCTGCCAGGACCCTGGCTTCTATGGGGCCCGTTTCCTGTTTTGGCCTGTCTGTCCGGACCTGTCCTCAGACACCCAGAATAAGGCCCCTTTGGTGGGCAGTGTGTGTGAGGTTGGGGCCTAATTGACTCAGGCTCACGGCATCCCCAGGGCATCGAGCAGAACTTCTCCCTCCCCCAGGCCTTCCAAGGGGAGGATCTTTCTCCTGTCTGGTGGAGACGGAGGGAAACTGGCTCATACCCCTTTCAAGGAGGCAGCTTTCAGTGCCTCCCCACCCCCCGCAGGGCATCTGACCACCTGGTTGGGCAGGGCAGGGTTCCCACGTGGCACTCACACTTGAGCTCCAGCTTGATGAAGTCCGTATTCCCCAGGTTCTCCAGGAAGACGCCGCGCGGGACCAGCGTCTTGAAGTAGAAGGAAATGTCTGCACTTGTCTCCCCTTGGAAGGTGGAGAAGTGCAGGTAGGACGAGCGCTCGGGGAAGGAGGCCGCATTCCAGTAGTTTCCTGGGGAAGAAACATGGGGGAGGTGTTGACGCCTGGGTCCTGGCAGCAGCGCTGCACCCACTGCTGGCACCCTGTTCTCCCATCCTGCCCACTTCCCTCACCACCTGGCTGAAGATGGGAGTCGGTCCTGCCTGTGCTTAGAAGAGGTAACCCTGGAGAAGCCCGAAGGGGTGCTTGAAGGGGTGGGGTGGAGGTGGCATGGGTGCTCTGTCTGGGGGTGACTTCCATGGTCAACTGCACAGGCCCAGGGAGGTAGAGGAGAGGCACTGATCACTGGACAGATGTCCCCCCAACACTGTCCAGGGATGCCCCC
>PVJH01043330.1:0-13693 GCA_004026705.1 Nesogale talazaci | reverse complement strand
GGAGGTGGGGGTTGGGGTTGTTATATGGTAGATGGGGTTGAGATGAGTCAGAACTGAATCAATGGCACCCAATGACGACAAGAACAGCAACTGCACGGACTGTTGTTCAGGCATCAGCCACCAGAACCCACACTTGAAAAATAGCATGATTCATCACTGACATGAAAAGGGGCAGTGAGCATCACCCTAATCACCAGATTACTGAACACTCTCAGCCCCTCATGTGTTGTTAGCTCCACTCCTCCGATTTGGAAACCAGAGTTGAAGTGTGCCCACATGAGACTCATAAAATGGTGGGTCCCAGATCCACTTTGGCATTGTCTCTGCCTCCGCAGGAGGGAGTACTGTCATACCCCACAGAGTGCCACTGTATGTTAGCTCTCGGGTAGGTCTGGGAACGGGGCAATGAATAAACCAGAAATACTACAAAGGGGAGTGGGAGGATAAAAAAAAAAGATACAGGAGTTGAGCATCATTAAGTCAGGTGATGCTGAATTGTGGGGAGAAAAATTAATCTTGGAAACAAAATAAGGGGTGCAAAGGGGTGAGGAAGGGGGTAGCAGTCTAAATTATGTGTCCTGAGAAAGTTTCAAATGGGGAGAGAACTTTGATGAAAACCTGAAAGCACCAAGGGAGCTGAACACACAACTATCTTTTTTTAAAAAATCATTTTGTTGGGGACTCATACAACTCTTATCACAATCCATCCATCCATCCATTGTATGTCAAGCACATTTGTGCGTGTTGCTCTCATCATTCTCAAAACATTTGCTTTCTACTTAAGCTCTTGGTATCAGCTCATTTTACCCCTCCCTCATGAACCTTTGATAATTTATAAACTATTATTTTGTCATATCTTATTTTGTTTGATGTCTCCCTTTACCCACTTCCCTGTTGTCTGTACCCCAGGGAGAAGGTTATATGTAAAATCTTATAATCTGTCCCCTTTCTACCTCACCTTCCCTCCACCCTCCTGGTATCGCCACTCTCACCACTGGCCCTGAAGGGAACATACAACTATCTTAGAGAAGATGTAGTGGGCAAAGTCCAACAAGTGCAAAGGACCTGAGGTAGAAGCAGATCTGGCATGGTCAAGGGATAGATAGTCCTGAGGCTCACAAGGTGGTCATGGGCAGGTGAACAAGGAGATGAGTCAGCTTGGTGAGATGAGGGAGAGATCGTGGGATGATTTCTCTGCTACCTATTAAAGCATCTAAAACTCCCCTATCCTGCTAAGTTTAGGTCTTGTTGAAATTCTCGACATGACCACTGTTTCGCTAGCACATACCAAAGCATGTTCATATTTCTTCCCTCATTCTGTTCTCCTTGTGGCCTGATGCAGTGGAGGGTAAGGAAGTGAAGAGGGCATTCTCAAAGACAGAGAACTCTGTTCAGTGAGCTGGACTGTCCATGGACATTCTGCTGGGGGAGGAGACTGGGGTCATGCACTTTCTTAGAAGAGCTGTCTGGTGTCTGCAGATAACATTGCATGAAGGTCCCTGCGTAAATGGTGTTAGAGAAGCATTAAAGTATCTTTGCCAGGGCCACACCAATAGCAAACAGAACCAAGTCTATTTGAGAGTTGTTTCCAGTTTCTGGTCTCATAAGCTCCGCAACAGACAGGCAGTGACCTCTTCTCGATAAAGCAACTTCTATGGGTCATAAATGGCTGCTGTTAGAGCACTGAGCACTGCCCATCTCCACACCCCCCACACGTCCAGTCATTAGGAGAACTGAAGGGCTCCACCTTCGCAGCTTTGGCCTCTTTGATGAACTCAGTCTCTATGAGAAGTCAGACCTGGTTGAGAGCAGTGTGCATGATTTCTGACTCAGTTCAGAGTATGATTCTTCCCTGATGGAGATCTTGGGACTCTGCTTCTGAGTGGGAGGAGAGATGATAGCTCTGTCTGCATCTGCAGGACACAGAAATAGTCTCTCAGTGGGCCTCTTGCTGGCTGTATCTGAGCTGCTTTTCTGCCCCTTACTCAAGCTGATGAAAGGGCTCTTGACTTAACCCTGACCCCGATAAGTCTTGCACAGTAAAGTGAGCAGAGTTATGTGAGTAGAGCTGAGCTCCCTATCAGCTCCTTATCAGCAGGATATTTTTTTCAGTACTCCTGGGGGCTTAGGGCTGATAATATTGATCTAGACCCAAGTTCAGCAGCTGCACTTTTCCCATGGTTCTGTCCCCGAGAACTTGGGGCAGTTGAATGCACTCAGTTTGTAAGATCAGGACCCTTGTTTACTCTTGTAGACACAGAACATGCTTTTGGTGGCCAGACACAGCAGGGGCTGCTCTAGAAAGGTGCTGGTCCTGCTGGGCAGTGGGGTGGTACCTCCCTGGGAGGGACAAAATGCATGTGTTTGAGCCACTTAAAATCTAACACATTTTATTGCTATCTAAAAACCTGTGAGGTGATCACATAATAATAGTGGCAGGCTAGCTGATCATACAAGAAACCAGCTTTTACTAAAACTTTGTTCCAAGCTGATTGGTACTCACGACTCTAACCTTGACCAAGAAGATCCAAAAACCTCCTTTAGGATTTCTTCTCCCAAAGGAGAAGTTCAGAATAAGAATGGAAAAGTCTGTAGTTCTGATATGCAGGATTAGGGGATATTTATACTGAAAATACGTATCCGTCATTTATCAGGAATTGAAATGAAATTGGGGATTCTGTATTTTATGTCAACCTCGGGAAGATGGAAGCTGGACACTGGAATTCTTTAAGTTCCCATGGGAATCTAATGTACATCCAGGGCCACCAGCAAAGGCTCCTGCTGTAAGGGATCCCACATCTCACTGTCCCAGGCCGGTTTCTGACTGCAAAGACTCTGGGTGGATCAACCATGACAACATGCTTGTCAATCACACCATCTCAGACTCCCTTTATTCATTCCACCCAACTCATGAGATACCTCCCATGATGAATATAATCCATTTTTAAGTGAATTTGAATATTTTAGACATCTTCATTTTAAATACACTTTAAGTGATGTTAATTGTGGAAGCAATTTAGTAGGTAGACATATCCAAATATAGAATAAATTATTATTCACACTAGTCAGTCAGTCAGTCAGTGATGTTCTCTTTCTTTTATTATTACTCACACTCCTTCTGGGATATCAACTTCTCAAACTTATGCCTTTTGGCCTTGTCAAGTTTGCTTCCCTGAACCTCCCTTTTCCACCATTTCTTCTGCACCATATCTGTTGGTCTCATTGTATGAGACAGATTCTTTCTTTATAATTTCCATGTGTTCTTGCAAAATGTAGCCTGTCTTTCCTGTATTTACAAAACTTTAAAATTTCTACAGAGTTCTTTGTCTCCAATCACTCACCAGCAGTGGGTGCTCACTGCCTCAAGTGACCAAGCTTCCTTAATCTTGTCTTGATCTTCTAGTGTGAACGAGTCATCCAAGTAGATGAACAACACAGCTTGACACATTATGTTGAAAGTGGTAGTAATGGAAGGAGTAAAGGTGGAAGGAAGATAAACTCATGATACGTACTACATTGAACTTTCATCATATTTCTTTCCTTTTCCTAAAAGCATGATTTTAAATGTTAAAAATAATTATTTTTAAACTTTTAAAGATTAAGGAAGCTTGGTTACTTGAGGCAGTGAGCACCCAGTGCAGGTGAGGCTTCAGAGGTTTGTGGAAAATGGAACTAAAAGACTATGGAATTCTTCCATGAACTTTTTGAAGCTCTGTGGTTTTGCATTGGGGCCATATGGTGCAAACACCTTTAAACTGTTAAAAAGCAAAGGTATGATCTACACTTAGCAAGTGGGAAGTGTATCAAGGAGTAAAATGTCACCAATTTTGATTCTCATTTTGAGTTGGAGCAGTTCTCTCTATTTAGTTGTCTTCTCAACTCTTATAAACTAACTTGAGTTAAAGAAAACACATTTCTACGTAGTTTCAAAGAAAGTAAAAGTAAGGATGTCACTTTGAAAACTAAGATACATCTCACATGCATGCAAAACTGAACAATAAATAAGGAAGACTAAAGAATTTTTGATTTATAGTTGGCCATGAATCTTGCATATACCACGAACTTCCTTAAGAATGCACAAATCTGCCAGCTTGTTCTATGGAGGTAAAAATGGTAACACTTCGTCTCACTCTCGGTGTGTCATCAGGAGAGACCAGTCCCTGGAAATGACATCATGCTTGGTGACAGAAGGCGTCCCTGAAAAAGAGTGCAGCCTCCCACAAGATGGGTGGGCACAGTGGCTGCACATGGGTTGTAAGAGAACAGTGGTCGTGAGGATGAACTGGGTCAAGCAGCTTTCCTCTCAGGCTTGGGGTTGCTTCGAGTTGAAGCGAACTCAGAGACACCTCAAAACAACAAAGAACGCAATCATTTAGATGGCAATTTCTGAGACAAGATTTCAATGCTCGGAGGAAATGTTATGGATGTTGATAGTCTCTTTGCATCTAAATAAGGAGTGGGGAAATAAAAATCACAGGCTATGGACGGGGGACTGTGAAGACAAAGTAGGGGGCTTGCCCAGATATATCTATAGAGTAACTTCAGCACCTACCCCCCCACCAAAAACAAACAAACAAACAAACAAACAAACAAACAAACAAACAAAAAGCAGCAGAGAGTGGGGACCCAAAGTGAGAAAGAAAAAAGCCAGGACATTTTTTACCAGAGCCTCACGTTCTCACCTTCCCCAAATTTTCACTCTGGGAGGTATAGAATGAGGTGTTTTTTGATATCATTTTATTGGGGGCTCATATAACTCTTATCACAATCAGTACATACATCCATTGCATGGCAAGCACATTTGCACATTTGTTGCCATCATCATTCTCAAAACACTTTCTTTCTACTTAAGCACTTGGTATTAGTCCCTCATATCTTCCCTCCCTCCCTGCTCCCCCATCAACACTTGATAATTTATGAATTATTATTACTTTGTCATATAACACTGATGTCTCCCTTCACCCACCTCACTATTGTCCATACCCTAGGGAGGAGGTTATATGTAGATCCTTATAATCAGTTCTCTCTTTCCATTCTACCTTCTCTCCACTCTCTCAGTATCACCACACTCATGACTGGTCCTGAAGGGATCAGGTGTCCTGAATTCCCTGTATTTCCAGTTCCTATCTGTACCAGTGCACAACCTCTGGTCTAGCAGGATTTGTAAGGTAGACTTGGGATCATGATATTGGGGGATGAAGCATTTAAGAACTAGAGAAAAGTTGCATATTTCATCGTTGCTACACTATACCTGACTGGCTCATCTCCTCCCCATGACCCTTCTGTAAGGGGATGTCACTTAACCTACAGATGGGCTTTGGATCCCCAACCTGTACTCAGAATGGGGTTTTCACATGGGAGAGAGAGAGAGAGAGAGAGAGAGAGAGAGAGAGAGAGAGAGAGAGAAATCACCACACCAGCCCCTATGACTGTCTCCTCTCTGGTACTTCTCTCTCCTCAGGAAAATACTTTTAAATATTTCAGGGGAAAAGGCTGTTGGGAAATTCTGATAGGGGTGGTAAGGACTTCTTGGAAATGCATTCCCAAGATATTGCACAGATGTAGGCATGCAGAATCCAAATCATTACTTCATTCTTAAAAAGGTAAGCTTTTAATAAAAAGTCAGGAGGGGTTGGTTAGTCTAATAGGCTGAAATGAAAGAAGAAAGAAAGAAAACTCCTTTTTCCAACAGGTGCTGGTTCTGAGGAGACATTTAGACTACACTCCCTACTTGGTGCGTATCTCTGTGTCTCCCTCTTTACATGAGTGCACTATTTCTTTCTACTGTCTCTAGGCTCTGTCCCGGCTACTCATGCTGCTTAGTGGTTAGAGGTGTGTGTGTGTGTGTGTGTGTGTGTGTGTAGTCCTGAGATGGCTTTGGGCTGATCCAGGCAAAGGATCAGAGCAGGACTCTAGGAGGGGGGCTGCTGCTTCCTGCAGGACAGATGCCTGTCAGCTTCTGGCCCGGACATACTCCTTGCTCTGGATCAGAGGCTGAAGACAGCACATGATTGTTAGCCTGGCCTTCAGCTGGCATAGGATGGCAGCCGTGCCACCCTCTCTAAACTCTCAGTGCTGGAATTCCACTGGGTCCCATCTTGTCCGTGTTCCTCAGGAAAGTTCACAGCGTAGACCAGAGCTTATGCTCGTCTCCTTGGTGCAACCCGTTCTTTCTTCTGCTACTATGTGTGAGGCAGCAGCGAAAGATAATACTGAGTGGAATGCAGATAGAATTCTTACTATCCTTTCTAAAGCTGAGTTTCTTTATGTGCCTGTGCTTGATGGCAGCTACTTAAATCAGTCTGGTGTCGGTAGGACTGTTGTAGTGTGCAGCTATGTGTCCCGATGTCTAATTTTGTGTGTGCCTTCTTTCACTTACCTGTATTATTTTCCATGTGTGCAAAGGAGTAATTTTTATAACATGGACTGCTTGCTGAGCAAGTAACGATAAAGCTCAAAGATGTCGTTTGGGGCACTTTGACAACAGAGTTTAAACATTGCTGCTGTGCTCTCAGCTCTCACGACGATTGATACATTTCTAAGACTGCTTTAATTAAAAAACAAAACAAAAAACTTTATTGGGGGCTCTTACATCTCTTATCACAATCCATACATTTCTCCAATGTGTTAAGCATGTTGGCACATATGCCGTCATTATCATTTTCAAAGCATTCTCTTCCCACTTATGCCTCTGATATCAGCTCCCCATTTCCTCCCCCTCCCTTCCCTAAGACCGCTTTAATTTAACTATAACTATGGATTAACATCCTTAAAAGTGACTAACTCCAAACTGAGTATTGAACAAAGAGATTTCCTTCTTATCCATTGTTCAATATGCAATGTTGCAGTTTCAAATTTTGTTATAACTTCTTGGCATCCAGTACTCATTTAAGTTTTCAGGAAGGACTTGGTACAGTACTACAAAACATCTATTTTCCTTGAAGGGTAAGTTAGGTTTTTGTTTAGGCAACTGTGTACCACACAAATAATCACTTAACTAGGTTTTAAATGAGATTTAAATAAGGTACTACTAGAAGTAGTCAGGTTACTAAAACAAAGATCATAATTTAAACAATATTTTACTTCATGTAATCAAGTTAAAGTGGGAGGAAGAATCAACTGACCTTTAAAACAGAGTTGCTTGCGACAGATGTAACATTACATGAGACTACCAGCACTTGCTGACTTTCAACAGTTCAATAGAAGCATTCCTCATCCAAGTGTTTATACCCCTAAAAGGGCAACATGGTCAATGAACATAATTTTAGATGAAAAGATACAAGGAGCACATGTGAAGATAGTTAAATTATACTTGTGGGTGAGTTAACCCATTGGAAAAGAGGTTCACTGCTGGTGGAATCAGGAGAGTGCATCACTTCTAAGTTCAGTTCTGTAGCTGGTTTGGCCACCAGGTCAGGAACTTGGTTTTCTTTAGGTGAGAACAATTTTATGCTTGGTAATTTTGCATCATTTAGACCTTTCTGCTTATCTACTAAAGTAAACATCGTCTGTAAGACTAGGGCAGAAGATGGGGTGGCAAACACATTGTAGAGACCCACTCTACATGTGTTAGGCAACCTTGGAAGTAATTGAATTCTAAAGACTATCATGTTTTTAGAGGATTTTGGAATACCCTTGCTTCCACCTGCTGCTGGCATTTTCATCCAGAAGTAAAGCTTACCTTTTACTAATATTTTGTTTTAAGGGCTGTGTTACATCAACTAAATCAAATGTACTCTTTGGATTATTGGTTATCAGATAAAGGAGGAATCTGGTTTCCACAATGGAGCTTATTCTGGGGGGGTATCCCTTCTGGCATCTTAGCAGTCGTCATCTTGGGAATATAAGTACATGTTAATAAAGATTAGGCAGATTGCATTCAATGCCTGTTTTTCCTATACCTGAGAATGGTCAAGTAATTCATTTTAAAAACACTCCAATTTTATATTTACTTCACTTCAGATTCCCAAGAGTTTTCAAAGTAACTGATGGGCTGAGGGAAATTTAAAATCTTCTACAATTTTCACACGGACTCTGAGCCAAGAGAGAGATCAATTCTCTCACCAGGTTCAGCTGAGCTCTTACCACAGGGGAGGGGACTGGCGCCACTCACTTCTCCTTCCCCAGGTAAGAGGCCGGTTCAGCGTCCCACCTCTGCTTCCAGGCTTGGATTGCCTGTGGTCAGAGCTTTCCAAAATAAAAATTCACTTTGGGAGGCACAGAAGAGGGTTTTGACATAGAGAGGTTCTATTAAGAATCTCCTGGGAGAGCAAGAGAAATCACTGCATCAGTTTGTGATTCTTCCTGCTCCCCACCTGAGTGAAAACAACCTTTTAAACAGTCTTGTGAAAGTGTTGGGAAATTCTGCCAGGAGACAGCAAGAGCTTCTGGGAAATGTAGTCCCCAGGATTCGCACGGAATCTGCTCAGGCTCATTCCAAATCTCTGCTCCCATGCCCTACCGCAACATGAATAGATATATATGCACACCATTTTCGTTGCAACACAATAACAAAATGCTGCAAACAAATTAAATTCCCACCAGGGGAAGAAGAAATATGAGAATGTTGTTGGTACATATACAAAATGGAATAGTATCCATCATTTAAAAAAAAGATGAATCTATGAATACATTGTGATAGTTAGGTTTTTTTTGTTGCCAACATGACCAATGAACCCATGTGAGATTAATTAATTGAAAGGTGGAGATATATAAATGACTCAGCAAGTCTGGCCTTTCTCTCTCTTGCTCTTGGCTTTACGGACCAGTGTGCAGCTGGCTGCCTTGCGTGTTCTGTGCTCAGATTTGCAAGCTGCACTAGCCGTGGGCCACCTAATCCATGGACCGTGTTGCTGTAAGTTGAGGTTCCTTCAAACCCTGCTTCACCATGCTACCTGAATATCTATTTCTTGAGCTGGAGTCTGTTGGACCTTGTCATTTGGCCGACTGCTGGTGATCAACCTTGATGTTTTCTGCCTGTGGCCACATGGCCTGAATTGCTCTACAGAGGCACTGCCAGTATATGGGTTATCTCAGGCAAGTGAGCTGCACTGAGCTATGCATACTGCTTTATAAAGTAACGAACTGCTTATTTCTTGTAATATATACATATATATATAATTATTAGTGGTCTGGTTTTGTTTCTCCGGAGACTCCTGTCTAACACATGGATCGTGATGTGGAAACGTGGAGGACGTTATGCCGTGGGAAACTGCTCAATCACCAGAGAATGAATACTAGATGGGCTTACTGTTCTAAAAGATACATTATGTGGTGGCTACCCAGAGTAGGAGAAAGGGGAGCGTAAGTCATTGGTTAGAGGATAGACATGTGCTAACTTGCATGTAGGGGAAGGCAATATACAGTAAGGGGCAGGGAAAGTGGTAGGGGCAGGAAATGAAGATGCTGCGAAGAGTGCAAGAGTTAAAACAACAAAGGTAAATTCTGTCATAGACGCAATCTTGCCATGATGGTTATCTATGAGTAGATGCATAGGCAGACACAGACTGAAGAGGCATGAGAAGGAGAGAGGGAGCACACTCACCAATAGTGTTGTTTTGACAGAAGATATTCATATTTGCCTTTGCTGACATATATCCAGGAATGTGGTAGAGTCTACAGGGGGGAGAGTTATGGAAACTTCTTGAACATAACCAAACACCTAGAGGGAATGAGTCTCTGAGACTGAGGGTCACGGTGTACACCAAGGTCAGTTGGAATTACATAGCCCATCAAGACAATGTTTGACAAGACAATATACTACAACCTACTTTGATGAGTAGCAACCGGGAGTTAAAGTTTGTAAGCAACCATCTAAGTTGCATTTATTGGTCTCTCCCTATCCAGAGGAAAGAAGAGTGATGAAAATTAAAGACACATGAAGTGAATGGATCATGTAAACATCCATGGCCAACTGATCCGAATAGGATCACCTTAGAAGATCCTGAATGGAAATGAAGAAAATAAAAAACAAAACTCAAAATCATAAAAGGAGACCTGATTTGCTAGTTGGGTAGAAGTTTGTGGAACCTCCAAGACTATGTCTCCTAGCCACCCTTCAGTTCTGGTGGAATGGAATTTTCCCACATAGCTCAAGTTTTTGTCAAATAGTAGATAGGCTTATGATGTTGGTGGTGGTTAAGTGTCATTAAGTTGGCATTGACCCATACTGACCGTAATGCACAACAGAACACAGCACTGCATGGTCCTGTGCCATCTTCATAATTGTTCCTATGCCGGAGCCCATTGATGCAGCCAAGTAGATTTATAAGGGGAATAAAATTACTACTGGTAATTACCACATACCTTATGGTGTTCAACCATTTGAGATAAAAGGGCAGCATTTATCCAAAGACAAAGTCCAGAGGGTTATGAAAGGGGCATGCATAAAAATAAACACAGGTAGGAAGTGGACTAAGTCATACGACATTGAGACGAAACAATCAGTCAATGAGACGAAACAAAATGTGCATGAATTGTTGAATTTAGACTAGTAATCTGATTGCTGCCCAATTCACAACAAAGTTAAAAATAAAATAAAAAGATAAAAAAGATAAAAAACAATAAGTTGAGCTTAAAATGAAATTACATATTTTTTGTGACAATAAGATTATTACCGTTAACTTATTGGCATTGAATTGTAATTATAATTATTTGTAATTAAATATAAAATTTATAAGCATTTGTAATAAAAATAATCTGCAGCTTCTCAAAATGGCATAGGCATATTAAAACACTCGTTAATTTTTTAATGAAGTTAAAAGATTTTTTGATTTTTTAATCAGATTTTCCCATAGCAATACCTCTTTGATTTCTTAACTTCTCTTTCTATAAAAGTCAATTATGGGTGCAAGTAAAATGAAATTTTTGAGAGCTTCAATCTCAAAAATTCACTACTTCACTGTTCATCCTACTTATTAGTCATGCGTGGATTGTTGCTCTCCTTCTGATGAGGCTCAATCTGTAATCAAAGCTGTGGTCTTTGATATGTAGGAAAGTGATACGCACTAACCCAGGCAGCTAGGAATAAATGTTCTATGCAGTCCAGGATTGCGTTGCTGAGTCTATACCCTAAAGAAGTGAGAGTTATCGCATGAACAGACATGTGCATTCCCATGTGTGTCACACTATTGCGCACAATAGCAAGAAACTGGAAATAGGCCAAATGACCATTAGTGGAAGAATCGGTAAGGAAACATTGGTACATATGTTGGTACATGGGTACCATGAAATGCTCTGTGTGCATTGCCAAAAAACGGGACTGAAACGATGAAGCACTTCATGACATGGATGGACCTGGAGATCATTAGGCTGAATGAAGTTAGTCCATCACAGAATAATAAATATTGTACGAGACTACTAGATAGTCTATTCTGGAAGCTCTGCTGAAACCTTTTAACCTTGAGTGGTGCTGATGGGATTTGAAATACAGTGACAGAGCTTTCAGTATCACAGCAACATGCAAGCCACCACAGGATGTCCATAGCTAAGGGGAATGGAAGACATGATAAAGTAAGAGTTGAACAGAAAATTCCAAAAGGCAGCTTGAGAGGACAAAACATAGTATTATAATGAAACAACATATAGAACAAATTAAACAATAAAGAGAATGAGGAAGACCAAAGAAGAATCAATGCATTTGAGAGATGGTCTTGATAAAGAATATGGAAAGTGCCACGTACTGCTAAGAGAACAGCAGGTTGCTCTTGAAAGACGTACAGCCACAATATCCTTAGAAGCAAGGATGGCAAGACCGCTGTCACAGACTTTGGGTACATTACTAGGAAAAGGATGCTGTGCTTGCTAAAGTAGCCGGGCAGCAAAGGAGAGGAAGACCCTCAGCAAGATGGACGGACACAGCGGCTGAAGTGGAGGGCTGGAACAGAATAACAATTGTAAGGATCGCCCTCCACCTGCCAGTGTTTGACTCTGATGGTATCTAACACTGATAGCATTTCTCAGGAAGTCATAACGTTTGGTAAAAGTAGAGGGTCAGCAAAACACAAGAAAAATTACCAAGGACATACATGACATAGTGGCTGTAATCATGTGCTTAAACGAAGCGGCACGTTTCCTTTGTTGTCGATTGAGTGACTCTAAAAGCAACAACAAGAGCCTTGGTTATAATGAAACCCTGGTGGTGTAATGGTGAGGTGCTTAGCTGCTAACTGAAATGCTAGTAGCTTGAATTCCTCTATTAGTTCTACAGAAGTAAAACCTGAAAATATTCTCCTGTAAAGATTAAAGGGTAAGGTACACTGTAAAGTAGTCCTCCTCTGAATCATCCCCTTTTATACATGTGAAGAGGGAGCTACAGCATACCAATAGGATAAACAGGCTGACCCTTGCTAAATATGCCTCATGTGTCTCCTCATTGTCTTGAGAGGAGACGTAGTACTTTGGGACAGGGAGGTGACCAATGGCAGGTCACCAACTTTCCTCTAAAATCCCTCCTCTACTCGTTCATCCCTAGTCCACTAGGGCTTATGTATTGCCTCCATTTGAGGGCGTTACCTGAGAATTTTTATTGGAATTCGGATACAGCAGAGTTCTTTGTCCCAACTGCCACCTCTCACTCTTGTGCACTCCTCACACAGGGCGCAGTACTACTGTGTATCAGGAGTGAAGAGGGATAAGATATTTTCTGTACCTTGTTCACAAAATAAGGCACATTGGTGATTCAGTGGGATACATTTTGTGCTGCTAACTGCAAGGTCAGCAGTTTGAAACCATCCATGCTCCAGGAGGGAAAAATGAGACTTGGAACTCCGATGAAGAGCTGCAATCTTGAAAACAAATTTGCAGGGCAAAGTTCTACTGGATCTTTTGGGGTCACTATGAGTCCAAACTGACTTGATGGAAGTGAGTTTGGTTTTTGAGTGTTTTGGTTCACAAACTGATGAACCTTTTGAGATCCCAATAGCAAAGCATGACTGGCCAAATCATTTACATGTGCAGTTCATTCAAAGACATTTAGCCATGTAGTTAGGTGCCTAATTGGGCTGAAAATGCAACTAAATGATTTTTAAATAATTGAAGTCCTCCAGAGAAGTAGTAAAAATTAGCGTGTGTTATCCAGCTGGAGAGCAAGCAGGGCTACAGAAGTGCGGGGGCACACGGAGGCCAGTAGACTGTACTTGAATTATATGTGTTGATCACATGTACTCGTGCTCACACAGACATTTGCACACAAGTACACAGACACACACAAACAAATGCACGCACAAAGACACAGACACACAGACACAGTCACACAGAGAGACTCTGAGAAAGGCACTCACATGAACACAGATGTGCACACATGAGACATTCAGTTACACACAAAGGCACATAGTTACATACTCACCTTTGAGTTGTGAAACCTCTAAAAAAAGGCTAGTACATACCAGGAATTTGATAAATAATAGCCATTACCATAATTGAAAACTTAGCTTTCGTCTGTTGAGTAATCATTTAACCACCAAGATGGAAAATCATAAAGAGGCAATTTATCCAGTATGTGAGGGGTAGGTTTGTAGGGAAAATAATGAAATGATAAAAAATTCAGTCGGGAGATGTTGAGTATATTTTATGCAACATCATATATTCATTCACCTAGTTTGGTGTCAGATGCTGAGGTGTAAAATACAGCCTGTGCTTTCTAGTAGTGAGAATTTGACAGAGTAACATATATCTTGAGATAATATTTCAAAGA